>CAUYON010080748.1:0-17784 GCA_963573935.1 Arctocebus calabarensis | reverse complement strand
TCTTGGGCTTAAGCGATTCTCTTGCCTCAGCCTCCCGAGTAGCTGGGACTACAGGCGCCCGCCACAGCGCCCGGCTATTTTTTTGTTTTTGCAGTTCGGCCGAGGCCGGGCTTGAACCCGCCACCTTCGGTATATGGGGCTGGCACCTTACTCGCTGAGCCACAGGAGCCGCCCGAGCCATTAGTCTTTAATTTTAAAGTTATTTGAGTAAATTACAATGTTAAAGTGTTTCTTCCTTTTTTAAAGAGCTTTTTACTTTTCAAAATATGTTTTATTTGCCAGCGAGTCAGTATGTTTAAAAGAAAGGTTTCTCAATCACTGTTTAGGCTGTACCTGGAACATAATCTCTCTTCCTGTTATTAAGTTCATCTCTCTTTTGAGTCCAAGTCAGTTCTTTTTTTTTTTTTCCAGAGACAGAGTCGCAAGCTGTCGCCCTGGATAGAGTGCTGTGGCATCACAGCTCACAGCAACCTCAAACTATTGGGCTTCAGTGATTCTCTTGCCTCAGCCTCCCAAGTAGCTGGGACTACAGGTGCCCACCACAACACCCGGCTATTTTTTGGCTGTAGTTGTCATTGCTGTTTGGCAGGCCCGGGTTGGATTCGAACCTGCCAGCTCCAATGTATATGGCTAGAGCCCTAGCCCCTGAACTACATGCGCCAAGCCACATCTCCCTTTTCTTCTTGAAAGTCCTATTCAAAATATACGTCTCAGAGGTCACCCATGACATTTTCAACTATTCTCTTTTTTATAATACAGCTAAATCTGATTATATTCTCCTTGAAACTCTCTCCTTTTTTGCTCCATAATATTATACTGTCCTCATCCTTTTCCTGCTTATCTGATTCTTCTTTTTTTTTTACTAACTGGTCTATCTTCATAAATGTGGCCATTCTTCAAAGCTTGGCGCCCTGACTGTTCCCTTTCTAGAGGCCCTCCCTCACTTACTCTCTCAATATCAGACATTATTTCTGTGCTCACAGCTATCAAATAGCGCTCCTGAATTCTGTTCATTTGCCAAAGCTCTGGTTATATAACTTCAGCATTTACTGAATATTTCCAAATAGAGGCTCACTATAACCTCAAACTTAATAATTCAAACCTACTGGCCAGGTGCAGTGGCTCATGCCTATAATCCTAGCACTCTAGGAGGCCCAGGGGGGTGGATTGCTTGAGCTCACAAGTTCAAGACCAGCCTGAGCAAAAAGCGAGACCCTGTCTCTACTAACACTTAGAAAATCTGAGACAAGAGGATCTCTTGAGCCCAAGAGTTGGAGGTTGCTGTGAGCTATGATGCCACAGCACTTTACCCAGGGTGACAGATTGAGACTCTATCTCAAACAAACAAAAACACAACAACAAAAACCCTACTCATCATTAGTTATTCTTCCCAAATGGATTCTGCCTTCCAAATTCTATTCTGCTCAATGGCATGAATGAACCAATATCACCATCTTCCTAGCTAAAAATAATAGAATCCCTGTGGCTTATCTCCTTTGTGTCAAAAGAGATTATGAGATGTACAACTCTGGATCAGAAAGACTTACATTTAATCCCAAGATTGCCATTACTCATTGTGGGATCTTGAATTAATTAATTACTCTCTGAGCCTAGATCCTCATCTGTAAAATGAGATTAACAACATTTAATCTGTGAGGGTTGTGAGGTTGTATAACAGGATATACTAGCCAAGGAATAACCTATCTTATAGGCAGTCATTTAGCTAATTTTGTCCATTCATTCCTTGAAGGTCTCTCATATGTATCCTTACTCCCAATTCTAACTTCTGGTCATGTCTGAGTTACTCTACTAACCTCTTTGGAGTCTATCTTAAATACACCATCTTCAATCCATCCTACATACTATTGTCAAAATAATTTTTAAATATGTGTATCTCATCAAGTCATATTCTTTTTTTTTTTTTTTTTTTTTTTGAGACAGAGTCTCACAATTTCGCCCTGGGTAGAGTGTCGTGGCATCATAGCTCACAGTAACCTCAAACTCTTAGGCTCAAGTGATTCTCTTGCCTCAGCCTCCCAAGTAGCTGGGACTACAAGCCACCATGCCCGGCTATTTTTTTGTTGCAGTTGTCATTGATGTTTAGCTGGCCTGAGCAAGGTTCAAACCCACCACCCTTGGTATATGTGGCTGGCACCGTAACCATTATGATACAGGTGCCGAGCCCAAGTCATATTCTTATTAATAAAATTTTCAACAGCTCCCTACTCCCTTTTAATTCTTATTTGGATTTCAAGGCTGTTCAAAACCTACCCACTTCAGCTATTACTTCCATTCACAAATAAGCTATGGGTAAACTGGCCTCCTCCTTTTCCTACCCACATACCAAGATCTTTCCCACCATTGCGTTGCTGCTCAGCTTGCTCATTCCTTCTGCTCTCACTGATATTCCCTGTGATGTATCTGAAATCTGTATCAGTTGCAGCTTCCTTACGCTGTTTCCTGATTGTCATTTCCCTCTGTTTAACTTATATTAATCTTCTTACCCCAATTTGATGGTTGGTAGTTTATTACTAATGACCCTTCTAGAAATTATAGTGTAACCAAATAGACAAAACCTTTTAGATAGAGTTAAAAAAAAAAAAAAGGGAAAAATGAGAGAGTTACTCTCAGATGTTCTGAATTAACATGATTACTTAAATATTTAAGAACTTACACTGTTTGTTACTGTTTATGTTATATAAATTTTTATCAGCCCAAATAGAATGGAAATTTCTTGAAAATACAAATGATACAAATGATTAACTTTTTTGTACTGCCATAAAAATCTTAACACCTTATTATCCACTTAGTCTAACTAATAATACTTTCTGAATGTAAATGATAAAATTCTTCAGAGTAAAAACTTTAATATACATCCTTGCTGTAACAGATAGTGATTAGGAGACTTTCTCTGATTCCCATATTCCTTCCTAGGGATGCTTCCATCCCTCCCATTCTCTTCTCCCAGCTAATTCTACTATAGTGTAATAAGCAACAGTGACTGCTGAGCCTATGTCACAGTATTTAGTTGATACGGATCAAAAGTTTTTTTTGTTTTGTTTTTTTTTTTTTTTGAGACAGAGCCTCAGGCTGTCAACCTGGATAGAGTGCTGTGGCATTACAGCTCACAGCAACCTCCAATTCCTGGGCTCAAGCAAGTCTCCTGCCTCCGCCTCCCAAGGAGCTGGGACTACAGGCGCCCGCCACAACACCTGGCCATTTTTTGGTTGCAGCCGTCATTGTTGTTTGGCGGGCCTGGGCTGGATTCGAACCCGCCAGCTCTGGTGTACGTGGCTGGCACCTTAGCCCGCTGAGCCACAGGCGCCAAGCCCAGATCAAAAGTTTTAAAAAATGGGATAACACTTTCCGATGTGGGCCTGGCAGAATGGTTCCCACAAAGAAGGGTGGTGAGAAGAAGAATAGCTGTTCTGCCATCAACGAGGTGGTGACTCCAGACTACACTATCAACATTCACAAGCGCATCCATGGAGTGGGCTTCAAGAAACATGCCCCTTGGGCACTCAATGAGATCTGGAAATCTACCATGAAAGAGATGGGGACTCCAGATGTGCGCTTTGATACCAGGTTCAACAAAGATGTCTGGGCCAAAGGCATAGGGAAATGTCCCATACTGTATCTGTGTGCAGTTGTCCAGAAAACATGATGAAGGTGAAGATTCACCAAACAAACTCTATACTTTGGTTACCTATGTACCTATTACCACTTTCAAAAATCTACAGCCAACGTGGATGAGAACTAGTTGGTGATTGTCAGACACATCAAATGAAGTTATAAAACCACCAAAAAAAGAAAAGAAAATGGGACAACATGATACATGACTCTGATCAAGATCATAGGTAAAATAATATTCAGCATCTTCTATAGATAAAATCCTCAAAGACGCCTACCATAATCTGCTGCTGTATAATTCAGAAGTTCAAATTTCCAATGTTTGTAGCCTGAATAATTCTGATACATGTCAAATATTTCTCGGGTAAATTGTTGGCAGATATCACCTAAAAGAAAATATTTAAAAATTCCATTAGCACAAGTTCCTCATTTAAAAAACATATTTAAAATTTTCTTTTAGTTCCTTTTATTCCCCATCTTCTTCAAAAAGCAAAATTCATAGGCCAGGCACAGTGGCTCATGCCTGTAATCCCAGCACTCTGGGAGGCTGAGGAGTGTGGATTGCCTGAGGTCACAACCTCAAGACCAGCCTAAGCCAGAGCAAGACCTCATCTCTAAAAATTGCCAGGCATTGTGGCAGGTGCCTATAGTCCCAGCTACTCAGTAGGATGAGGTGAGAGAATCACTTGAGCCCAAGAGTTTGAGGTTGGTGTGAACTGTGATGCCACAGCATTCTACCCAGAGTGCCGAGAGTATCCAAAAAAAAAAAAATTTCCTAAAAGAGCTATCCGTAGATATGAGTCTCTTAGGAAAACAAAGAATAACTATTTCCAAAGTTAAACACAGTTAATGAACTTTTAAAGATACAGTGATACCAAATCAAGGTAAAATTTAAGCATTTTTTAGATCACAATAAGATTATTTTATACATACCTCCAGTAGTTCTTCCAGATATCACCTCTAAAATAACATCATTTTTGTCATATTTTTCTTTTGGCACTAGATTCTGGAAAAGCTGGGGAAAAAAATCAGCATTGGTGTGCATATTTTTGCTGGTATACTATTATTTCTTGAACTAAGATAAAAAGCCCCTAAAACATTTAAAAAATCAGTAATTAAGAAAATATTAGCATCTTGATGAAGTGAATTCCAACATGCTATAATATAGATCTAATTAGACCTAAAATAGGTGATTTACTCATGTTAACAATGAAGTTACTTGTCAGATGATCTTAACTCTCTAAAATGCAGAAGTTTAGATCAAAGTCCACAGTGTTCTGTTCAATTTTCTTCAGATCTTGCCTCTTATAATTACTTCTGAACAGTAGCTTCTTTCATCTAATGAATGAAGCAAGGCTTTGAAAAGTCTCCATTTGGAGAAAATGAAGACTTTTACATATGATTTTGCATTCTCTCCTGCCAAAATGATAGCAGATACCATGCCATGGCCTGCCTGCTCAATAGTCACTCTATTTAAGAGTATGGTGGGAACTCACAAGATAAGGCTCGAATAGTTTGTCAGCTGTGACAAAAAGGGGGCAATAGGAAGAAAAGGGAAGCAATTCAATTACTAATAAAAGGTCTTTCAAATCCAACTAAAAGTATGTATGTATAATGACTCTCCATACTGTCAATTTCTTTTTCTTTTCCCCCAAGACAGGGTCTTACTTTGTTGCCTGGGCTGGAGTGCAGTGGTACCATCATAGCTTACCGCAACCTCAAACTCCTGGACTCAAGCAATCCTGCCTCAGCCTCCTGAGTAGCTAAGACTATAGCTGTGCAGCCCATACCTGGCTAATTTTTAAAATTTTTTGTAGAGATAGGATTTCACTATATTGCCCAAGCTAGCATTGTGAATTTCTGACCTCAACTGACCCTTCTCACCTGGCCTACAGTGTGCTAGCATTATAGCAGGAGCCACTGTGGTTGGGCCCTACTGCCAATTTCTGAAATACTCCATCTCTGCTAGCAATTATAGTAGAGTCTGTAGGAGAGAATATGAGACGAGTCAGAGATCTTGCTCTGCCTTTGATAAACTGGTTAAATGAGTAATAAAAATAACTGATACTTCCATTTTATCCCCTTAACCTCTAAAAAGACCTAAAAGTAGGAGAATGGCAAATAAGAGAGGGAAACACAGTACATAGTATTGTGTTCTTCATTGTCTTTACAGACAAACCAGAAGAAAAAGAGACCGCTAGTGAAGGAAAATTTTCCACTTCCTTGCTAGATTTTAGCTGATGCTGATATAGTTTCATAAACCACAATAGATTTTCACTAGACCTAACTAAAGATGTGTGCAAACCAACCACCTCTACACCCTTGAACTCCTTTTGTTCTACCCAGAGTGCAAATTTTCCAATTTTTTTTTTTTTTTTTTTTGAGACAGTCTCATTATGTCGCCCTCAGTACAGTGCCATGGTATCACAGCTCACAGCAACCTCAACTTTTGGGCTTAAGCAATTCTCTTGCCTCAGCCTCACAAGTAGCTGGGACTACAGGCGCCTGCCACAACACCTAGATATTTTTTGGTTGTAGTTGCCATTGTTGTGTGGCAGGCCTAGGCTGGGCTCAAACCCACCAGCGCCAGTGTATGTGGTGGTGCCTAGCCACTGAGCCACAGGAACGAGCTAAGAGTGCAAATTTTCAATCCTTAATTAACACAATCACCATGAACGCCCCCACCTGCCCACCCTTCTAACACTTAAAAACCCCTGACTTGGCTCGGCGCCTATGGCTCAACGGGCTAAGGCGCCAGCCACGTACACCAGAGCTGGTGGGTTTGAATCCAGCCCCCGGGCCCGCCAAACAACAATGATGGCTGCAACCAAAAAATGGCCACACGTTGTGGTGGGCACCTATAGTCCCAGCTACTTGGGAGGTGGAGGCAGGAGACTCGCTTGAACCCAGGAATTGGAGGTTGCTGTAAGTTGTGATGCCATAGCACTCTGTCCAGGGTGACAGCTTGAGGTTCTGTCTCAAAAAAAAAAAAACAACAACAACAACAACAAAAAAACCCCTGACTCTTCCCCCTTGGTAAATAAATTTATTTAATGGCATGGATTTCTTGCCTGGCAAGATAACATATTTAGCTTTAAAAGTTTTTTGATCTGGGGATCTTTGTTTTATTCTTTGACACCCAATTCCTTGGATCTCATTCTGTAGCAAATTATAGCATTAAATCCAGCTTAATCACTTTTCCTAAGAAAATACTTAAATCAATGTTTTGAGCACTAAGAGAAAGTCTAGCAAAAACAATATTCCTTTATATAAAACTACTGATATAGCTCAGCCCCTGTAGCTCAAGCGGATAAGGTGCCAGCCACATACACCAGAATTGGCAAGTTTGAATCCAGCCGGGGCCCGCCAAACAACAAGTATAACCAAAAAATAGCTAGGTGTTGTGGCAGGCACCTGTAGTCCCAGCTACTTGGGAAGCTAAGGCAAGAGAATCGCTTAAGCCCAGGAGTTGGAGGTTGCTGTGAGCTGTGATGCCACAGCACTCTACCCACGGCGACAGCTTCAGGCTCTGTCTCAAAAAAAAAAAAAAGACACTATTGATATTAGTCTACCTCCTTAGACATACCTCACTGTATAACATGTTGATTTTTTGATCAATGGTTTGCCTTTCTTCCAGTGCAAGTTCTTGTAACTGCTTTTCATCTTGTTTATTTAGACCTAAAAGGCAGCAACAGAAATAATGGTAAAGTTTTTAAAAACTTACAGAGAAACTCTTAAATAGCCAGCACTTCTTTGTCTACTAGGTTTTATTTCATTTGGGAAGGCAAAAGATTACAGAAACAATTAAAATAGCTGCAGAGGCCAGGCAAGGTGGCTAATGTCTGTAATCCTAGTACTCTGGGAGGCCAAAGCAAGATCACTTGAGGCCAGGAGTTTAAGACCAGCCTGGGCAACACAGCCTGTCTCTGCAAAAAACAGAAAAATTAGCAGGGTATGGTAGCATATGCCTGTAGTTTTAGCTACTTAGGAGGCTGAGGAAGGAGAATCACTTGGGTCCAGGAGTTTGAGGTTACTGTGATCTGTGATAATGCCACTGCACCCTAGCCCAGGCAACAGTGAGAGACCCTGTCTCAAAAAACAAAAAAAGTTGCAGAGTATCAATTAATAATAATTTGCTAAGCATGTCCAAAAATCTCAATGTGAAAAGTAGTATAAACTTGCTCCCCAAAGCTTGTGATTTAAATGGCTATAAGTTTATTATAGAAATCTGTGATTATCCAAATAGGTTTAAAGGGATTAACTGATTAAATATAAACCCAATAAGGTAAAGTATGGAGCAAATTGTCTTGACCAATTCCTGTCTAAGCAGGCAGCAATAATTCAGGACACTGATGTGTGTCCAGTCTGGCCTGCATGTCCATTTTGTCCACGAGAAATCAGAAATATTAATAAGAACTCTTGAAATGTCTTGATTAGCTCATATCTAGTATGCACTTCTTTTTCCCAGATTAATGTTAAGGGTATATGTGATTGGGTTACACTGTTTGCATCTGTTAAGCATTATCCAAGTTGTAGTTGAGTCCTTCACTCAGGGAAAAGAAGGAGACCCTGTCTCTAAATCTCTTTAAAAAAAAAAGAAAATGCACTTGAACTGGGAACCTCTTAAGGCGAGAGTAGAAGCAAGTTAGGAACTGAATATATGTATAGTCATCCAGGTCAGAAATTGTAATGACAATATATTAATAGCAGGAATAGAAAGAGACTCATGTGGGGTGGCACCTATGGCTCAGCGAGTAGGGCGCCATACCCAAGGTGGCGGGTTCAAACCCTGCCTCAGCTGAACTGCAAAAAAAAAAAAAAAAAGAGACTCATGCGACCAGGCGTGGTGGCTAACGTCAGTAATCCCAGCGCTGTGGGAGGCCGAGGTGAGTGGATTTCCAATACTCACAGTTTGAGACCAGCATAAGCATGACTGAGCCAGAGAAAAGATCCAGTCTCTACCACCAGGAAAGAACACTGCCAGGCGTTGTGGCAAGCGCCTGTAATCCCAGCTACTTGGGAGGCAACCGGCCCGTGAATTGTTACAAGGAAGGACAATGGAAAGAAAAAAAAAAAAAGAAAGAGACTCATGCTAGGTACATTACAGAGGCAGACCCTATTGGACTTTGACTGTCCGTGCAGCGGAAAAGAGAAGAGGCTTTGGAGTCTCATTGCTTGGGTTCAAACCTTCTTGCCTTACTGACTAAGCAACCTTTGGAAATTTAACTTTCCAGTTTCCTTATCTGTAAAACAGGGATAATAAAATAATTCCAACTTCATAAGGTTACTCTTAGAAATCAAATGAAATAATATTTGTAAAGCCTGACACACAGAAATACTTAGTAGCTATTATCACTATTATTATAAAATAGCAGAATAGCAGAAACTTTAGAAATTATCTAATACAATGTACTAATACTAACGTGAGACAACCAGGCTGAAAGAGGTTATGGCAATTTAATTGGAAAGCATTTAGTAGGCCCCTGTGTGTGCAAAACTAGTTAATTACAAATTTAGGTGACATTCTTCAAAAGAGTAAAAAATATTCTCATGAAACCTCCATGAGAGACTCATGGTACCAGTAATGGAAAGCAGGAAAATAAGGTTTTGAACATCCAGGACTTTATAGGTGTTAACAGTAATTGGCCTTGACAGTTACTTAACACTGCCAAGGCTTATAGAAATAGAAGCAGTTGCCCAGATCTGGTAGGCACACACCACAAAATCACCTCTAAATAGCTTTTATTATATTCACAAAGTATGTAACCATTACCATAGCCAATTTTAGAACATTTTCATCATCCTAAAAAGAAATGCTGCACCTTCATGTTCTAAGTCCCCCTTTTCTGCCTGTTTAGAAAAATCCTCATTTGGTGGTCAACTTGCATAGCACCTACACCCATGTGGGTCTATATCTCTCTCTCTTTCTCTATATATATATATACATATATTTTTTTTTTTTTTTGAGACAGAGCCTCAAAGCTGTTGCCCTGGGTAGAGTGCCATGGTGTCACAGCTCACAGCAACCTCAAACTCTTGGGCTTAAGCGATTCTCTTGCTTCAGCCTCCCAAGTAGCTGGGACTACAGGCGCCCACCACAATGCCCAGCTATTTTTTTTTTTGTTGCAGTTGTCACTGTTGTTTTAGTTGGCCCAGGCTGGGTGTGAACCTGCCAGCCTGGTGCTCTACCCACAAGCTACAGGCACTGCCCAATCCATCACAATCTTAACAAATTAGTCCACTGTCACTCTGCACCATCAACTACACACCAACACCTCTATACATTCTCACCCTTCCTTAGCTTTGCTCAGACTGTTTGCTCGACCTGTTATGTCCTTCTTTTCCCACCAGAAAAATCATTCTTCAAAATCTAATTTAAAAGCCCATCCCACCTACTTCAGTAAGATTTAGTTACACTCTTCTGGGAATTACTAGAGTGCTTGATTTATTGTGAATCTAGCATTTGTCACATTGCTTTTCATTTATAAATAGCATGTCTCCCAAATTAGATGGTAAATTCCTTAGGACTTACTTATCTTTTTAGTTCTGCTTCTTACAACAATGCCTGGCTATACAGGAAGCCCTCAGGAGACGATAGCTGAATAAATGACTAAATGACTGAATTAACCTTACTAGATTCCTAGGGAAAAAAATTAAACTTTTACAAGAAATCTAGAAGCAATGTTTAGATTTTCACCATCAAATCCTAACATGGCAACTCAAGTATACGCATATTCAGATTTCAGAAGGTTCTAGATACAAAAAATAGGTAGAATTGATTGTTTTAAATACTTGTTTCATAATTCGTCAACCTCTAGAGAATGGGGGCCTTGTCTGAGTACAGATGCTTATATAGTGCTTCAAGTAACAGGGAAGACCCTGAGGCTCATTATTTCATAAATGGTAACAATGAATGTTTCTAAGAAATCTGTCAGCTGTTCGTCCTAGAAAATATCTCCAGTCATTAAACATACAAATTCCAAACAATCTAAAACTACAATTGGAATAAACATTAAAGATATCTTCTAAAATTTTCCCAGAGGGCTTTGAAAAAAGAAAAAAAGGGAGTAATTTCAAGATATACACCATCTACACAACTGGAAAATGTGTCTAAAAAAAGATATACAACACAAAATATAAAGGTTCCATCACGGCTCCAGTAATGTATGGTCTCATTTAAGAAGCTCTCCCCAGGCTCGGCACCTGTGGCTCAGCGGGCTAAGGTGCCAGCCATGTAAACCTGAGCTGGCAGGTTCGAATCCAGCCCAGGCCTGCCAACCAACAATGACGGCTGCAACCCAAACAAAAATAGCTGGGCGTTGTGGCAGGCGCCTATAGTCCCAGCTACTTGGGAGGCGGAGGCAGGAGACTCGCTTGAGCCCAGGAATTGGAGGTTGCTGTGAGCTGTGATGCCACGACACTCTACCCAGGGCGACAGCTTGAGGCTCTGTCTCAAAAAAAAAAAAAAAGAAGCTCTCCCCAATCTATCCAGCCTGGTTTGAGTTTCCTTCCTACTTACTCCCATAAAATCCTGTGCTTTCCTCTTGGAGAGCAGGTATCACATTGTAAATAATATTTAAATAAATACAGTCTCTCTCACTAAGCTACAAGCCCTTGAATGGGGTAGGAACTGTATTTTTGTGTTCCTGGTACACAGAATAGTGTTCAGTAAAGGTCTGTTTAATATATGAAAGCTTTTGAAAAGGTTAATATTGAGTTTCCCAGATATGAACTACATGACAAGCTCCACAAGGAACCTGATCACTTAGTGGAGTTGATCTTTACTCACTAAAATACATCAAAAACCCTGTGTACAGGGTTCTGTCCTTTCCGAGTGTTGAGCTTATTACTTATAGGCTTTTTAAACGACTGAGTTCAATAAAAGTTTAACTTAGAAAATCAATCCCATCCTTATGCACACATATCTTTTACTCACTTTTAAACAGTGTTTCTAATTCTTCAATTGCTTGTTCAGCCTTCTGAATTTCTTGGTAAATGGCTGTAAGTGGTGCCAACTCGGCATGCCTTTGGTTCAAGGACTTTCGCTTCTCTTCATTCACAGACGCATGCTGCAAACATTGTTCAAGTGTTTGGCACTCCTTACTCAGTTCTTTCATATATTTCTGTAGTGCTTTATGCTTCCAGAACATCTTGGTATCTTGATGACAGTATCTTCTGGACCAGTTCTTATTAAACAAATGATGGAGAATGTGATTCGTGTTTGGTCTAAGAACCCACAGCCTTATACCAAGATGTATTGGTCTACATCGATGAGAACTAAGGTGGATATAACACTGGGGGTAACCACTAAGAGATGGATGTCTAAAAAGCCAAACACGCAAGTGACGATTCATCTCAGCATCTGAAATATAATAAACACAATCTGAAAAAACCAACTCTAAAGATGGCTGGGTGTGGTAACTCAAGCCAATAAACCTAACACTATAAGAGGCTGAGGTGGCAGGACTGCTTAAGTTCACAAGTTCAAGATTAGCCTGAGCAAGAAGGAGTTCCCTTATCTACTAAAAATAGAAAAAATTATCTGGATGGCTAAGACAGGGGGATCACTTGAGCCTAGGAGCTTGAGGCTGCAGTGAGCTATAGTGATGCCACTGTACTCTAGCTAGTGCAAGAGTGTCCTTGTAAAAGATAAATAAATAAATGCAAATAAAAAGAAATAAAATAAAAAAATTTAAAAATAAAGATACACACATATGGCATAGTAAGCTGGAAGGAGCTCCAAGAAATCAACCAAAAACAGTACTGTTTTCTACCTACTCAACATGTATAATTAACTAAGGCAAATGAGTAAAAGAATCAGAGTACAGGCTCGGCACCTGTGGCTCAACGGGTATACCTGAGCCACGTATACCTGAGCTGGCAGGTTCGAATCCAGCCCAGGCCCACCAAACAACAACCAAAAAATGGCCGGGCGTTGTGGCGGGCGCCTGTAGTCCCAGATACCTGGGAGGCAGAGGTAAGAGACTTGCTTGAGCCCAGGAATTGGAGGTTGCTGTGAGCTGTGATGCCATGGTACTCTATCCAGGTTGTTTGCTTTAGGCTCTGTAAAAAAAAAAAAAAAAAAAAAAAAAAAGAATCAGCTATTTTCTATCCAGAATAGAGAATCAAGTATGTAGATAAGCATTTAAAAGCTAGGAAATAATCCTGTAGGATCATAAACTTTAGGTGGTTCACATTGTCATACATCTCTAAAGCTTTAAGAAATTATTATTTTGTCTAACTCTTTTAGGCATCCAGATGTCCAAATAATCAGGACTATTCATTCATTCATCTAGGCAGAAAAAGGGTTTTGTCAAAATTGCCTGTTTGTCAAGTTGCCTGTTCGGAGATGAGTACTTTTATTCTTAATTCTGCATTCACTTTTCAAAGGTATTCCTCTTTTAGCTGAGACCCGAAAGGAAGAAGATTTCAAATACGTATTAAAAGACCAAGAAAGTAGGTCTGATAAAAGAGATAGCAGTGATAATTATATTAAGTGAAAAAAGCAGGATATGAAAGAGCATGATCTCAAAATAGTCTACATTATATGGTATATACATAAAAACGTATATAGAGTATTTGTTAAAAAGAAAACTAAATAGGAGACATACCAAAATGATAATAAGATGATCTCTAGTTGTGAGATTATGGATACCCTTGCTTGCTTTCTACTTTTTTTACTTTTCAGTGTTTTCCAAGTCTTCTACACACACAGCACACATTATATTCACAATCAGAAAAAGGGTTACTCTAAAAAATCACAGGTTAGGTGAACTGGCTGTGTACAATAATTATCTGTTATCTGCTTGAAGAGAAATAATCAAGAGCTAACAAACCCACACCATGGTTTTACTGAGTAGGAAAGGAAAAACACAGTGTTCTAAGAAAAACTCTTTGCCCTTAAAATTCCCAGGTTCAAAGTTGAAATAAGGAGATTTATCAGCATCATTACTGTTTCCATTGTTACTACTATGCCGGGAAGTGCATTCATATATTCATTCACTTTACCACTATAGTCTGTTAATGTAGGATCATTGCCTAGGAAATAAAATATTTGGAATGCTCTTTAAAATAGTCAAAAGTTTGCAGGGCCATACTGATAGATGATAAGATACTGAATTACATGTGGAGAACAGTGAAAGAAAGCACCAATGCCCAACAGCCACAAATGTTACATTCCTCCAACATAAGTTTCTGTGTCTTTACATGTAGTTTCAAGCAAATCAGAGGAGGTGTGTCTGTTTTTATAACAGACATAATAAGAGGATGATAAAATTAATTCTTGTTATACTACTTCTGGCTAAAACCCACCTTAACAAGAGTAGAATGACCCATTCTCAAGGTCACGAACCTCAACAGTAAGGGGAAAAAAACAAAGAGTTTTACTCTCCAGGTTCATCTATGCCTAAGAGCAGCGAAACGTCTCTATCACTCACCACAGTAACCGAATTGCTCTGATACTTTAGGAACAATTCTCAGTGTCGCGTGTTAATAGAGGCACTAAGCGCGCGGCAGTAACACGTGCAAACCATATACGAAACTCGGTATATGAAATGATTCCATAAGGGGGAAAACCAAGAAAAGAAAAAGGTCCTTTTAAGATCAGGAAAACATTGTGAGTACCTAAGAAAAAGAAAAAAAGGACATTAGGAATTCTCCTTGAAGTCGGAACCTTCAGAAACCCAGTACATTCAAGCCGAAAGACCAGGAATCACTTTCACTTCCGGGAACACTTCTTCCGGGTTAACACTTGCTCCTGGCTTCTCCAACGTCTCCACAGAAGAAATCCTTGGCCATGCATAACAATAAGCTAAAAATAACAAAAATTAACTAAATGAGAAAAATGACAAAGCAAGAAAAAAATTCTCATAACGATTATTACCCGCCATACTTATCCTGAGCGGTAACCCAAGGAATGGACGGAGGTGGTGGGAGGGCCGTGCAGGGAACGACCCAAAGAAGCAGACCTTCCGGGGACGTCGCCAGGAATCCTGGGAGTTGTAGTTTATCCCGAGGCTGGCTACTTGAAGCCCGAGGTGGGGCTTTAGTTTTCAGTTACTGTTAAACCCAGAAGAGAGATTCTGTGCGGTTCTGACTAAGAGATCAAGACTTATAATATATGTGGATTACAAGAATTTCAATGTATTAGGATCCCCTAAAACTTTTTTTTTTTTTTTTGAGACAGTCTCACAATGTCGCCCTAGTGTCACAGCTCACAGCAACCTCAAACTCTTGGGCTTAAGCAATTCTCTTGCCTCAGCCTCCCAAGTAGCTGGGACTACAGGTGCCCTCCCCAGTGGCCAGCTATTTTACGATTGTAGTTGTCATTGTTGTTTGGGAGGCCCGGGCTGAGTTCCAACTGCCAGCTCAAGGGTATGTGGCTGGCGCCCTAGCCACTGAGCTACAGACGCCCAGCCCATAAATTTGTATTTTTAAAGATCATAATAGAATAGAATTCAAAAAGTAAGAGACTACATATTTCCACAAGTTAATGATTTTATAGAATTGCACGTACATAAAGATTGTAGGGGCTTAGTCTAGATCCATAGCTTGTAAACTACTGATTAAATAAAGAATGAAAAAAGCCAATTAAAAATTACAGGAATTTGCAAACATATTATTCTACGTTGACTATCCTAGTGGGATACAGCCATTGGCTATCATATTTATAAGTCATTCTATCTCTGTGCCTCAATTTTTCTTTCTCAAAAGCAAAAATATACCATATTACTAACTTTACAGGATCTTTTCTTAGGTTATTATCACATACATAAAAAGGAAAGTTAGCTATACATACGAAATTATATCTAACATTTATTATCTACATCGTGGTACCTATTTCTTCTTATTAGCATCTCCATATCAGATGCTAAATAGCTTAATCATATTAATTCATGTAATCCTCACAACAACCCTAAAAGAAAAGAAAACTAAGGGGGACAGCTTAAGTAACTTGACCCAGGTAAAAGACTTAGTAAGGTAATCTGTCTTAATGACCTGAGGCTTTTGAGTTCTGATACAGTGACCTCCTTCCTCCAAAAAAGAAAAGAAAAAATTCAATCATTCATTCAATAAATAAAATATTGAACACCAGTTATATGCTATTTAGTATTCTAGGTATGAGGATTTAGCAATGAGCAGAAAAGACAAAAATCTTTGTCCACATGAAGCTTATGTTTCAGTACAGAACAAATTCCAAAGGATTTATATAATCATTCTTGAAAATATTAAAGAAAGTCCTTTAATTTTTTATTTTGATGTGTGTATGTGGCTATATAACAAGTATTAAATATGCTTTGTTTTCCTTAAATAATAAGCCTGTTGCTATGGAATGGATTGTTCCTATTCCCATTGTTCATATTTATGATCATATTCAATTTGTTCATATTCACATTCAAAATTCATATACTAAAGCCTTTACACTCCTCCCTCATGTGACTGTATTGGAGATGGGTCCTTTTAAGAGGCAATTAAGGTTTTGGGGTTTTTTTTTTGAGACAGAGTCTCATTATGTCACCCTCAGTAGAGTGGCGAGGCATAACAGCTTACAGGAACCTCAAACTCTTGGGCTCCAGTGATTCTCTTGCCTCAGCCTCCCAAGTAGCTGGGACTACAGGCACCCACCACAATACCTGGCTGTATTTTTGTTTGTTTGTTTTGAGACAGAGCCTCAAGCTGTCACCCTGGACAGAGTGCTGTGGCATCACAGCTCACAGCAACCTCCAATTCCTGGGCTCAAGTGAATCTCCTGCCTCTCCCTCCCAAGTAGCTGGGACTACAGGTGCCTGCCACAACGCCCCGCCATTTTTGGTTGCAGCTGTCATTGTTGTTTGGCGGGCCTGGGCTGGATTCGAACCCGCCAGTTCAGGTGTATGTGGCTTGCGCCTTAGCCTATCAGTTGTCGTTGTTTAGCAGGCCCAAGTGGGTTTGAAACTCCAGCCTCAGTGTATGTGGCCGGCGCCCTATCCACTGAGCTACGGGCGCTGCCTGCAATTAAGGTTAAATGAGGTTATAAGAGTAGAGCCATGATCCAACAGGATTAGTGCCTTCCAAAAAGAGATACAAGAAACCCGTTGAGGTGGTTCACACTTGTAATCCCAGCACTCTGAAAGTCAGGGCAGGTAGATTGCCTGTGCTCATGAGTTCAAGAACAGCCTGAGTCAGAGTGAGACCTGGTTTCTAAAAATAGCCAGGTGTTGTGGTGGGTACTTGTAGTTCCAGATATTTGGGAGGCTGAGCCAAGAGGTTCGCTTGAGCCCAAGAGTTTGAAGTTGCTGTGAGCTAAGATCCCACGGGACTCTACCAAGGGTGACCAAGTGAGGCTCTATCTCAAAAAAAAATAATAATAAAAATAAAGAAATACAAGAGAGCTTGCTCACTCTGTGCTAGTGCAAAGAGTTCGTGAGAATACAGTGAGACAGTGATACTAACAAGCCAAGAGTAGAGGCCTCAGAATGAAACCTATCTTATCACCACTTTGATCTTGTACTTCCCAGCCTCTCAAACAGAAAAATAAATCCCTACTGTTTAGGCCTCCCAGTCTATGGCATTTTGTTATGGTAGCCCAAGCAGACTAAGACATTTACATATGTAAAAATTATTGAGATATACAATAAGTCCTCACTTAATGTTATTGATAGGTTCTTAGAAACTGCCACTTTAAATGAACTAACACATATTAAAACCAATTTTACTATAGGCTAATTGATATACAGAGTAAGTTCCTTATGGCATACTCTGGTCCCAAAAACTTCACCAAACTTCTAAATAAAGACCAAAACACTTCTAATATTAAACATGGAGATACTTTTAAGAAAGATTAATAAAAACAAGTAAAATAATTATTAATATTTATCCTGTTATCCTGTTATTCCAGTTCAGGGTTATGGGTGAGTGGAGCATATTCCAATAGGTCAGGGTGCAAGGTGGAAACCAGTCCTGACCAGGACTCCATCCATTGCAGGGTGCCCTGCAGACATGACAATGAACCTAAAAGGTATATATTTGGGATGGTTTTTTTTTTGAGACAGAGCCTCAAGCTGTCACCCTGGGTAGAGTGCCGTGGCATCACAGCTCACAGCAACCTCCAATTCCTGGGCTCAAGCGAGTCTCTTGCCTCCGCCTCCCAAGTAGCTGGGACTACAGGCGCCCGCC
>CAUYON010080746.1:0-22026 GCA_963573935.1 Arctocebus calabarensis | reverse complement strand
TTTTTTTTTTTTTTTTGAGACAGAGCCTCAAGCTGTCACCCTGGATAGAGTGCTGTGGCATCCACAGCTCACAGCAACCTCCAATTCCTGGGCTCAAGCGAGTCTCCTGCCTCTGCCTCCCTAGTAGCTGGGACTACAGGTGCCCGCCACAATGCCCGGCCGTTTTTTTTGTTTTTTTTGTTTTTTTGGTTGCAGCAGTCATTGTTGTTTTGGTGGGCCTGGGCTGGATTCGAACCTGCTAGCTCAGGTGTACGTGGCTGGCACCTTAGCCCGTTGAGCCACAGGCGCGGAGCCGGGAAGGAGCATCTTGAGCAAGAAAGTAAGAAAATACAAAGACTAAATGTGATCTTGTCAAAAGGAAACAACTTGTGTAACAGACCTCAGACTTGCCAAATTTGATATAATCAGAGCATCAAAACTATCAATAACATTGTCTCCCCCTATAACTGTGCTTGACTAGCTAAAAAACTAAAACTGATAATAATGCTAATGGATAACACATTGATATTTTAAAAAACTCTTTGCGTCTATATGATATGAAAAGAAGGGTGAGATGACAAACAGTAGATATTTTCTTTGCAGAAAAATATCTACTAGAGAATATAGAAGAAATGACAAAACTAGAAAATTGTCACTTATAATATGCAATTTAATAATTGATTCAAGTAAGGATTATCAATAGAAGGTTGAGTCAATGGTTGTCCCCCCGCAACCAATGGTTGTTGGGGGACAGGATAATAACATAGTATCAAATTCTTATCTCATAGATTACTTATTAATTGCAAAGGGTCAAGTGTACCTTTCTATAAGATGTCTAGTGGTCACTATTTAACCAAGTGATCAACTTAGCATGAGTAATAGTGGAAATATAACTGCACCACGTGCCTTCTGGTACGGATGTGATGATAATTGCAATATACCACCTAGGTAGAATTCTTGTGAAGTGTTTACCTGGAATCTAATCACAAGTGAACAATCAGAAAAATCCAAAATGTGGAACAGACAAATGGCCTAAAATCTTCAAAAAAAAAATCAATATTATGAAAAAAGGAATGCTTTATTTTAGATTATAAAAGATTAAGGAGACTTAATTAACGGTAATTTACGAACTTTCAGGGGAATAAAATCTAAAATGCACATTTTGGGGACCTTTGGAAAAAATGAAGTATGGACACTATATTAAATGATATTGTTGAAGCAATGTTAATTTTCTTAGATATGATAAGGTAAATGGTTACATAAAAATTCAGTTCTTTTAAATGTAGGGTGAAGTATTTAATGGTGAAGTATGACATTGATACCTATTTCAAATGGCTCCTACTGCTGGGATGTATACACAGTTGTGTGTGTGTGTGTGCGTGTGCCTGGGGTTGAAAGAGAGTTGCCAAATATGATAAAACATTAACGAATGTTAATTTTAAATTAACAATTCCAGGTAAAGGCTATCTAGCTATTTATGACTCCATTTTTTCAACTACTGTTACGTTTGAACTAAAATAAAACGATTGATGAAAGTGGCAGATGAACTGGCCGCTCAACCCGAGTACAAAGTCACAGAAGTCACCACAAATTGAAAGTAAAATTATGCAAAATTTTATTTTTTTACTTTTCCTTGAGTAAGGATTTCTTCTTTATCTTTTCATCAGTAACCTGATAACTAATAATTTCTAATAAATACTGAATCTGAAATGTTTTACTTTACTCAAAAACCTGAAGCCTAGACGTAAGAGATAAAAGTGTCAGCAACAGTGATGAAACTTGAGAAGAAAAAATGCAGAAGTGAAAACAAAGACACGTCACAGAGGAAAGAGAAAGCAGAGCTCCAAAGGGGAGGGGGGAAATTGTTGGTAGGAAAGGGCCATAATAATTCAACGATGATGCCAGGCACGTTTCTAGGTATAGGGGTGACAGCAGGGAGGGTTACACTGCAGTGAAAAAAGAAACAAAAATCCCTTCATTCTGGAAGAAATGGCATTTGCTAAGTGGCAGGCCCTCTTTTAGGGGCTTATATACATTAACTCACCCTGTGAGACGGGCTCTCTTCTTACTCTACTTTTCACATTTTAAAACTTCAGGCAGATGGAAGATAAGTGTCTGCCCTGAGATCACACAACTAGTATATGGCAGAGGTAGGAATTCAATCTCGGGTGTTTGGCACCATCATTCACGCTCTTAAATTTTGTACTATATCATGTTAGAAAGGGAGGAAACATTGTGTTGTGGTTTGAATGCGTGCCCCAGAAAGTGTGTATTGGAAACTTAATTCTTAAAGCAACAGTGTTGGGAGGTGGGGCCTAATGAGAGGTGACGAGGCCCTGAGGGGTTTGCCTTTCTGAATGGGTTAATTCCCTTATTAGGAGAGTGGGTTTACTCTAAAGGGACAAGTTCAGTCTCTCTGTCTTCCTCTCTCCTTCTTGCCCATCCACCTTCTGCTGTGAGCTGCTGCAGTGTGCAAGACCTTGCCAGGTGCCAGACCCTTCAGTCTTGGACTTCAAACCCTTGAAAACCCTGGACCACAGGCCCACACAAGAGAAAAACTCAATTTAATTCAAATTGGAAGGAGGTTCAAGGGGAACGGAGGGGAGGAGGGAGGGGGGGATTGATGTGCTCTCACCTAATGGGCACAATGTAAGGGTATATGGTGCATGTCCTGAGTGAGGGGCACAATTACAACAAGGTAAGGTTCCTACCTTACCTAACAAACGCAAATATTGTAACCTAAGTGTTTGTACTCTCATAATAATCTGAAAGAAAAGGAAAAGAAAAGAAAACCGTGGACCAATAAATTACTATTCTTTGTAATTTACCCAGTCTGAGCTATTCTGTAATAGCAGCACAAAACAGGTCAAAATGGATCACATAGGTCAGGCAAGTATTATAACCCTAGCACTTCTAGAGCTCAGAAGTTCAAGACCAGCCTCAGTAAGAGGGAGACCTTGGTCTCTAAATGTAGAAAGAAAATGTGATTAGCAAAAAATAACATACAGCAGCGCCTGTAGCTCAGTGGTAGGGCACCATCTGCATGCACTAGGACTGCTGAGTTCCAACCCAGCCCAGGCCAGCTAAAAAACAAAAACAATAGCCAGGCATTGTGCCGGGAGTTGTGGTGGGTGCCTGTAGTTCCAGCTACTCAAGAGGCTGAGGCAAGAGAATCGCTTGGGCCCAAGAATAATTGGAGGTTGCTGTGAGCTACAACACCATGGCACTTTTTGGAGGGCAACAAAGCGAGACGCTGTCTCAAACAAACACACACACACACACAAAAGTAGCAAGAAATTTCAAAGAAAGAAAAGAAAGAGGAAATAGATACAAAGCATAGCCAAAAAAGAAAGGATGGCTATCAGAGTATTAGAGAGACGTCTAAATTCCATACCTTCTTAATAATATTATGGTATTCAAAATAAAATAACTTAAGATTATTCTTCTATAGTGGATGAGAAATAGGAAGGAACAGAGGCATGAATCAAGGTTGGCTAAAGACTAACTCGGCCTACTATGATGAACTCATATATCATTTTGTCTAAGCCTTGCCCTTGAGGGGTGAATTATGAAGTATCTGTAAGAGATAAAGAGGGGTTATTACTAACCATTTTTTTTTTTTAGTTCACAGACATTCCAGATCAACTTGTTTATAAACTTGCTGAACAAGAGTATTTTCTACCCACTCTTTGCTTTGTTGATATAATGTAGCACATTTATAAATTTTCATATGGAGCCAAGTATTTGTAATATGAAGTGTCTGTAAATGTAAGATATTATTGAGGATTGCTACGATTGTTATAACCCTAACTTAATCTTTATATATTGATTATATAATAATATAATAGAAAACAATTTCCATGCCCCCTTAAAGTTTTTTTATTACAACCTAATCATGGTTGAGTACAAAGATTGTGACTTCTTTTCCTTGCTAGTATAAATAGCTGTTTTATTTGAAATATTTAACTTATATTGAGTCAAAGAGTAATTCCAAATTACTTCTGGAATTAGACTACATGCTGTTGTTGAACATAAACCTTTGTGCTCGGGACAGATGGTCTAAGGAGTATGGGTTCTTTACTATCATCATTATATGATGATTCAGTTCCCAGTGATGCAATTTCCTGTTTAGTAAGTCGCTTATTCAAACTCAATGAGAGAGCCAGGTCTGAAATCTTGACCTATGACTGGAGAAGATGATGATGAACATACTTGAAAACTTTGTACAATTCAGGTAGCTGACACTGAATTGCAATTTCAAAATCTCATTTAAGCAGCTCTATGAAGAGTGCTACAGGAGTCATTTTTTGTGGTTTAACTGACAAGCCTAACATCCTTTGACTTTTAACCTGGAATTTTAGAGTGTCTTATTGACATCACCCCCTCTCAATGGTGTGAAAGAATTTAAATGTTTTATTTGAAATATATATGTTTGTGTATATATACATATACATACATATAGTCATAATATATATATTAGTCTAAGAGCCACATGCTAGGTAAACTTAAGCCTCTTTTATTTTTTCCAAGGAACACACATACTGGTCACTCAATATTTAAGTCAAAGGTCCCCTTCTTAAAAGATTACCTCAATTTTCATTTTATGTCAGACAACTGAGCTAAACTGCTTGATACAGAATGACCATTCTTCCTCTCTTTTTCTTTTTCCTCCCCAAATTGATATCTTCCAACATTTGCTTTTCTATCCCAACATTGTGAGTCTGTTCTCATTGTCCAGCTTAAGCTCTCGACCTCTGCATATTTCCCCGAGAACTGCTTTCAAAATTATGCCTTGGGTTTCCAGTTCTAAAAAATAAACTTTAAAAAATTAAATTAAGGCCCTGTGTGATGGCTTATGCCTGTAATCCTAGCATTCTGGAAGGTTGAGGCTGGAGGATCCCTTGAGCTCAGGAGTTTGAGACCAGCCTGAGCAAAAGCAAGACCCAATCTCTATTAAAAATAGAAAAATTAGCCAGGTATTGTGGCGGGCACCTGTATTCTTAATTATTTAAGAGGCTGCAGCATGAGATCACTTAAGCCCATGAGTTTGAGTTTGCTGTGAGCTAGGCTGATGCTGTGGCACTTTAGCCTGGGGAACACAGTAGACTCTTGTCTGAAAAATAATTAATTAAGTAATGAATTAATTAAAAATATTTTATGAGCTCTGTAGCATACAAAGAGATGCCAGAAGAAATGTTTCATTTGAACTCCATAATAATGATGGGAAGTAAGCAGGGCGGGTATTATTCACACTTCACAGATGAGGACATAGATTTGGAGACATTGGGAGACTTGCCCGAGGTGTTAGGGCCCATCCAAGTTTTCTGACTCGGAGTCGTGTTGTTTTTCTTTGCCTAGTTTGAATTCTCCAGTTCATGAGAACTTTAGTTATGCAAGGAACTATCATTAAAATCTCATTTAAAAGTCTCACAGTTTTGGAGGTCTGGCCATGCTAAGGTTGGATTCGTTTTCATGTAGAGTAAAATTAGACTATTCTCCAGCCTACAGTTGATGTTCAGTTAGGGCTAAATTTTACACTGTTTGTTTCTTCTTTAATATGTTCATTCAACTATATGTAGTGGCTGATTGGGGTAGGATTATGAAGAACTTTTATGCCAGGCTTAAGATTTTGACTTTATTTCTATAGTTTCAGAGATTGAAGTAAGATCTACTTACTAGACATTAGCTGTGTGGGGTACAGGAAGGTCCTGCACGAAAGGGAAGATAATGGAATGGACAGCCTGCTAATCTTTGAAATAAGAAATACAGAAAGAGGAGGGAGATTTAAGGGAATTAGTGATGAATTAAACTGCAGACATTTTAGATTTAGACTGTAGAACTCTCACAAGAGAAGTCTAGTAGAAGATTGAAGGGAGACATATTTCACTGGGTTAGACAACCATAAGAAACAACCCCGACATCTCATTGGATTGTTATAACCAAAGTTGATTTCTGCTTCAAAATACATCTTAGGTGCTGCAGTTCTGCTGGAGTCTCCTCAGCTCTGTTCCACGTGTTGTCTACCTTCTGGGATCATGGCCAAGACAGTAGCCCTGATCTGGGGCATTCCCAGTGCCAACCTTGCAATGACTCTTTACACTTCTGCTCAGATGCGTCCAATGTCACATCTCAATGTCACATCTGTGTATATTCTGTGAACTTTGGCAAATCACAGGGCTAGTGTCAACAACCATGGGATGGGAAAGTGTAGTCCCATCGAGCGAGTATTACAAGTCACATGGAAAAAAAACTGGAAGGATGATTCTCTTTCAGGAAGAGGAAGTAAATAATTTGAGACAATAAAATAATTTACTCCAAGTTTAGAAATGAACAGCATTGTCTAGAATGGAAATATAAATTTGAGAATGATCAGTGTACAGATCATGGTTGAATTCGTGGGAATGGATAAAAACATAGATAGTATTTCAGACTTCTGATCAAAGAAATTATCAAGACCAAAACCGTTCTACTCATATGCCTCAATATTTACCATGACACCCTGGCTCACAATGTTGTTTTATTCAGAATACCTTATTTGTCACTCTTATATCTAAAGATTCTTATTGTTCCCCTGATTACTTTTCCATTATAAAAGCCAAGGAGGTCTCTAAGACTTCAAGTGTATCTTTTTTAGTATTGTTCTGTCTAGTCAAAGTGGCATAAACCCAGCCAGTGTATATTTCTGAATGTGCCTTCTTTTAATTGGTGTTTTTTGTTTGTTTTGTTTTGTTTTTGAGTCAGTGTCTTGCTCTGTTGCCTGGAGTGCAGTGGTGTCACCATAGCTCACTGTAATCTTAAGCTTCCTGGGGTCCCAAGTGATCCTCTTGCCTCAACTTCCCAAGTAGCTGGAATTATAGGCCTATGCCACCACATGTGGCTAACTTTTTAATTTTTGGTAGAAGTTGGGGGAGGTCATGCTATGTTTCTCAGGCTGCTTTTAAATTCCTGGCCTCAAGAAATCCTCCTGCCTCAGTCTACCAATGTACTGAAATTATAGACATGAGCCTCCTGTGCCTGGCCTAAGTGGAATGTTTATTTCTAAGTGTTTCAAGGGTAAGTGAGAGAGCTGGAGTTCATTCTGCCTAGTGATGGGATTTGTTATGAGATTGTTCTTGTTGTTGCTATGCTCTGCAACAGCTTTTCTTTTACCTACCTGGTACTTCTGATTTCCCAACAAATCTGTGAGCCCTTAGTATTCTTATAAGAAAGCCTATTTTCGGCAAGTGACTTAGAGCTGATGTATTAATCAGCTCAGGCTGCCATAACAAAATACCAGAGACTGGGTGGCTTAAACAACAGAAATTTATTTTCCAACAGTTTTGGATGCTGGAAGTCTGAGATTAAGTTGTCAGCATGGTCAGGTTCAGGTGAGGGCTCTTTTCCTGGCTCTCAGATGGCAGCCTTCTGGTTGTGTCTTCACATGGCAAAGAGAGACTCCTTCTCTCTCTTCTTCTAAGACCACAGTTCTGCAGAATTAAAGGAACTACTCATAAAACCTTATTTAACCTTAATTATTTCCTGCAGACCCTGTCTCCCAAGACAAATAGTCACATTTTATGTATGAATTTTGGAAGGACACAATTTTGGAAGGACACAATACATAGCAGCTGGTTCCTGTAGCTCCCAGACAACGCCCCAAACCAATACAGTCGAATTCTACTTTTTCCATAAAGCTTATCTCAACTCTTCTAACTCTAACCCTCTTTGTTCCCTTTACTATTTTTTTCTTTCTTATTTATTTATTTATTTATTTGAGACAAGGTCTCACTCTGTTACACAGGTTAGAGTGCAGTGGCATGATCACAGCTCACTGCTACCCCAAACTCCTTGGTTCAAGTGATCCTCCTGCCTCAGCCTCCTCGGGAGCTAGAACCACATGTGGGTACTACCAGGCCCAGCTAATTTTTCTATTCTTTTCAGAGACAGGGTCTCACGATGTTGCACAGGCAGGTCTCAAACTCCTAACTTACGTGGTCCTCCTGCCTCACTCTCCCAAAGTGTTAAAATTACCTGCATGAGCCACTATGCCTGGCCTAAATTTCTTTAAATTCCCTTAATTGAATCGTAGTCCCTAATATATATTTTATTCTTCATTTTTGTTATTTAGTGTTATAGGCTTAAGATGAGCTATTTCAGTAGTTCTCAAACTTGGTGGCATATTAGGACTATAAGAACAGGTTTTAAAAATGACAGTGTCCCAACCTCCACTACAGACCAATGAAGTCAAAACCTCTCAGACTATACCAGATAATATTTTAAACATTCCCCTAGGTGAGTTAAGTTTGAAAACTACTGTGGCATTTTCCAAATCTCATTCACAAATTGGGAATTGACTGTTTCATGTTTATCAGTTTTGTATTCCAGCCTGATTATAAACTATACTGATAGAAACTTCTGTATTTACTTAGCAAGAATAACAGTTATACAGCATCTATACCTATGCCTTAGCTACGACTTAACAAGATCCTGTATGTAGTGGTCCTTAATCCTAATCACACATCAATCATTTCAGAAAAGGTGGTTTGGAAAAATACTCTTTACCTGCACCTCCCTCGTCCCCCTGTCTGATGGTATCAGGTGAGGCCTGAACTTTATGCACAGCCATAGTTGAGAATCACCAGTAACTTATTTCCTGATGAAATCGATAAGTAAGCGAGCACAACCTGTTATAACATGTCAACCTCATTTATCTCTAAAGATGAAAAACACTGCCTGAACAAATTTCTTTCCCAACTCACCCAGATTAAGTGGGCCTGAGAGACTCTGCAGAAAGACTATAGTCTGAATTGTGAATTCTGTTGCCAGAAGCACAGATGGACAATTAATCTGCCAACATACTGAGGATCCCTACAGAATAAAGTGTCACAGCACCTCTAAAACCAGATGCAGAAACACATTTATCACCAATATGATAAAATAGAAGTTTTTTGTTACTCTGCTTTCCACCACCCTCTGCCTTTCCAGAGTTTTAAAAGTGAAGTCCAATTAATATTTTGGTGATTAATACATTGATTGAGTTGATATATTTCTGCATTTCCTAATGCAAGAGCCACCTCAAGTTGTTTGTAGCCAAGCAACTACACATCCTTTGTGGACCCAGTTTCTCTCCCTCCCTCCCCATTCTTTATTCCCAATGAATACACCTATTTCATTTGGGGGTACAATGTTACAGGCTTTCGACAAGTTTTAAATCTTAGTAAACAAAGACCAGCAGGAAGCACCTCCATAATAAAGAAAAGTGAGTTAGGTTTATTTTTCTTGCTCCAGCAGGTAAGAATGCACCCTTGAGTAACTACAGGATCATTCATTAAGTGGAGTTGGGAGGGGCTTTTTATAGAATTTGGACTTGAACTGATGATCCTAAGGAAGATTTAAGAAAGGAGGAGCTAGTGCTACATTAGATGTTGTCAAGAAATAGGGTCAGCTGGGTGAAAGGGCACCTCACTAGTTTTTGTCTAGGAAATGAGATGATTGGCTGGGTGCAATGGCTCATACCTGTAATCCTAGCACATTGAGAGACGGAGGCAGGATGGTAGCTTGACCCCAGGAAGTCAAGACCAGCCTAGCAACATGGTGAGACCACCGTCTCTACAAAAAGTTTATACATTAGCCAGGTATGGTGGCATAGGCCAGTACTCCTAGCTATTCAGGAGACTGAGGCAGGAGGATTGCTTGAACCCATAAATCCAAGGTTACATTGATCTATGATGGAGCCTCTAAATTCTAGCTAGGGCTACAGAGTGAGAAATTGTTTATTTCTTTATATATATATATATGTATTTTTTTTTTCTTTAAAGAGAGGATTAGAACAGATATGGATTAGAGTTATCTTTGGTAAAGGAGCAATAGTGACTTCTGTTAAACATGAGAAAAAGATGTTTAATTTTATTTATGGTTTTGTAATGACTGTCTAGTTCCAAACATGGTCACAGAATGGCTTTATACAGCAAATGTTTATGTCCTGTGAGTGTCGATTAACTTCAGTTGTGATTATCATGGCCTGATTGAATGAAGGCCTGCTTTTGACTTTGTCACAAGTTAAAAATGAGAAAGCCTAAGCCCCTGGAAGGTTGGTTATCAAGGACAAGTTTCCTTTAACCCCTACCCAGGCACAGTGTAGACTGGTGATTTCCCCATCACGTATCAGACACCAGGAATATAAATTGCTTTATTACTCTTCACTAGCCTGAGAGTATAGCAATTCAGAGAGGAAATAAATGGGCTCACTTTAGTAACCTGTTCAAGTGTTTTAGGCATTTTGAGATATTAAAGCACAGCAGACACCATTATCCCAGAGACAAACTACCTGTTTTTCTGGTTTATATTCTTTTTAGACTTTTGAAGATTGATTTATGTAGCATGTCCCCTAATGTTCTTTTGTGCATTAATACACAATTTCTTGACATCTAGAAATTCAGGTGCTACATGACAAACAAGTATACTTCATTCCTTAGCTAATAAGTTTTTCACTTTTACCCACCCCACATTCCTTATACAACCCCCAATGGCAAGAAAACTATTGTAAAGCAATAAATCTTGTGACTTACATTATGTTTCCCAATACAGACACCTTCACTGGAACCCTTCCAATATTCCTGCAAGAGGGTGGTGCCTGTGGCTCAAGGAGTAGGGTGCTGGGCCCATATATGGAAGGTGGTGAGTTCAAACCCAGCCCCTGCCAAAAACTGCCAAAACTGCCAAAAAAAAAAAAAAAACCTTTAAAAAAAAATTCCTGCAAGTAAGAAAACCATAACGTCCTCATTGCCACTTTAAAGCAGCAAAAAACGTACTAGAGTTTGTCTATACAGATTTGAACTTGAACTAATGATCATAACATCCATAGATCACTAGCATCAGAAATTACTGGAAGCCTTGATAAAAATCTATATTCTAAACTGCATCCCAAACCTATAAAAACAAAATTTTTGAGAGTATTGAAGGGCATTGATCTGCTGGGGCCATTCATGTGCATTAACGTTGATCGTTGTTTTATCTCCTGCATCTGAACACAGATTGATGTGTGTTACTGTGTGTGTATGTGTATGAATCAAGACTTGAAGAGGATAAGCAATTTGACTTGTTCCTCCAGATGTCGCCCTCACCTAGAAAAGTGGCTGACATTTAGTAGTACTGGTTAAATAAACTATACTTTGCTGTAGTTACCGGTTAAGCAAACTCTACATGGGCAGACATTTCCACCATTTCACTCAAAACACGGTGGGTGTTATAAAACAAGCACGCGTTAGTAAGGATGAAGTGTAAATCACAAACCGAGCTCTTCTTTTGTTGTATGAGCCGTGGGCCCAGACTAGTGCCTGGAGATGGGTAGATTCCAAAGCCTAGCCACAGACCTATTTACTTTAACCTCTGGGGTTAAAAAGGAGGGTGGGTGGGGCTGGGAGTTGAAAGAAAAACAAAAAAGACACAAACACAGTTTTAAATCCTGAAGAAGTTCATTTGGCAGTTTGTTTTGGTTTGGTTTGCTTCTGCTTTATAGATGGTTTTAAACCAAAGCCCACTAAGCCCTCAGATAAGCATTGATTAGAACCAGAGTGAGAAGGTCTATGACCCCGGTCCTACAGATCCTGCCATTACAAAGGAAGAAGGGCAATAAACCCCACATCTTTTTTTCTCCTTTTTTCTCCTCTTTTTTCGACTTTTCCAATCTGACTCTTCCATCTGCATTCCACAATCTCCGCCGCACGGGGGAGGGGGCGTGGATGACTCAGAGTGAACCCGGAATCCTTGTCAGAAGAATTTGATGAGATCAGGTAATTTGAAAAAAGCAATCGCGCTTCCTCGTTCCTTCCCGTCAAGGAGCGTCGGTGGAAGAAAACATACTTAGGGGCGTTTCAGGGGGCCGCAGTGAAGGTGTCGTTGGCGAAGGGCAGGTAGGGAAGTAGGATTCGGCTGAGAAGTGAGCAGATAAATTACAAGAGGAGCCGAGCTCGGCGGGGTAGGAAGAAGGCGGGAGACCGGTGCCCGAGCCGGAGGGGGCGGAGGGACAGAGGGCCGGGCACGGCGCAGTCGGGGCTGGGCTGGAGAGCGTCCCCTGCGGGCCACCGAGGCCACACCCAGGGCCTGCGCGGCCGGCGCCCAGCTCAGCAGGAACTTGTTGCTCGAACGGGTCCTAGAGCCAGCGAATGAATGACCCTTTGGCCGGGATGGGGGCTCCCGGGCCCTTGGGAGCTGCGAATCCCCCCGACTCCTCCCACAGCCCGGGGCGCACCGGGCCCTTTCCGTTCGCCTTGGGGCGCGGGGCTCCCCAGGTTCCCCGCGGCCCGAGTGCGGCTCCGGCGGGGGCGAGCGGAAGCCGCGCTGGGGGCCGCGAGGGCCAGGCGGCGGGTCCGGCTGTCGGAGCGCGCGTCGGGGACAATCGGGACTGTGACTCCTGGGTCAGAGAGAAAGTGCTCTTTCTTCTGCACCCGGAGAGGTGGTTAGGGACTCCAGGGGACCCCGCGCGGGAAGACGTGGCCGGTGGGGAGGACTTTCCTCAGGAGGATGGAGACCACCGTGACCGAGAACTCAGCTGCCCTTCTGTTTTTCAACGAGAAAAGATAATTTCTGGCAGGCGAATAGCCGCCCCCTCCCCAGCCCGGCCGCGGGACCCCGCAGCCCCCGCCAGGTCCGTGCTCGTGCGGGTCGTGGATTATCAGATGACCCAAGAAGTGCTGCAGACCGCGTGGACGAAGGGTCGCATGACCACGAAGACGGAGGAACATTCCATGACCGCGGTCACTTTTCGGACCAGTAGAGAGTGAGGCGACCCCTGCCGAGCCCCGGGTTCTCCGCGTCCGCACCGCGTCTCGGTGAGCCGATGCCCAGCGGAGCTTAAACACGGAGGAGGAACCGAGGGATAGTTCCGGTCCAGCGCAGGAGAGAGAGTCCTTAACAGAAAATGCTATTCCGGGAACCCCAACCTGCAATTAACAGACAGAAACCTTTTCGGAGGCTGGCACAGGCTTCAGGGAGGCAGATGACCCCGAGGACAGCTTGAAGAACTGTAAGCAACACACCTCCTTCATGGTGATCTGGGGACCTAAGTCATTCAGAGGTGGGGAGAAGGTATTTTCAAAAAGGCAGAAGGTGGGAGTTTTGAAATGAGACAACCATTTACCAATAACTCTCAATTGCTCTCTATTTAGGACTTAAGAGCAGAAGTGAAGTTGAGGTCTGCTCTCAGCAAAAAAGGGTGAAAGTGAGTGGAGAGAGGGGATTGTTTTAAAAGTCAGAAGAAAAAATAAAAAGAAATGGGAATCTGAAACCAAACCAGCAAGTAAACAGTATTTGTCTTGTCACTGTCTTCTGATATGCACAGTTTTCAATTTTCTCTCCTCAATTCAGTGTTAAGAAGAAAAAGGGAGGAGCTAGGGAAGAGGACTTGTGGACAAAAGACACAGAATATTTGATTTAGTCCAGGAAAAATGCCTTTAACTTGGAATTTTTAATTTTAATGTTAAAAGTACTGTCTATACACCTTCTAATCTAAAAGTAGATATATATAATTTGCCATTAAATGATTGCTTGTCCTGTTTTTGTCCATAGATCTTTATTAATGAGATTTGTAGTCAAGAGTGGATTTGTAATCCTTCTCTCCTGGTGTTAAAAAATCTCTCCTGGTGCTATTGAAACTACTTATTTTTCTTACTTTATTCACTTTTCCTATTAAACGCTATCTGTATTAACTCTTTGGAAGTGACCTAGTTGGAACTCTGGAAGAAGCAATGCAGCCATCTAGAGGTCAGCTGCTTGACCTTAACACTATTGAAGAAATATTTGGGTCCTGAAAGAATCAACCAAACAAGTGAGACTCCGGCTTTAATGACTAAAGGGTAGAAGAGTGCCTCCTACCCTAGTCCTTCCCCTTTGCCTTTATTTTTATTTCAGAGTTTGAAATGTCCTCAACAGGTCATCTGATCTGCCTCCTTGTACTTGTTTTACAGATGGGCCAATCGAGGCCTGGAGGCCACACAGCTGGTTCTTGCATATGCTTGCTAAGGGAACAAATAATGTGATTATCTGCCTCCTCTGGGTCTGGTGATGGCCTTCTGAAAAATTTATTTCTACGGGTCTCAAGATGACTGACAAGGTTTTCTAACTTGCATTTCTGAGAAGAACTAAACCATGTTGATGTCCCTCAATCCTGTAAGGCCTATTGGCTGGAGAATGACCAGCCTGTGAGACCTTCACTTAAGAGAGGAATTCAGCACCTGTGCTCAGTCTGTGTTCAAAACTGTTCAACAGATTAAAAAAAGTTGTATATGAGCCCTAAGAATGAATTATCTTTTTCACCAACAGCCCTGCCTGGTTCCGATGTGAATTAATCTTCTTGGCCGATGAATTTCAGACCTGAGCTTATTAATTTGGTTGAGTCATCAGATGTCTTGATGATTGGTCATTGTCTATAGACAACAACAAAAAAGACTCTTACAGTGACCAGAAATGGTAACATCAGTCAGAGCCTTCTCTTTGTAGACAGGGTCAAGGTTCAGCTGCTTGGGTTCAGAACATCTCTTACTAACTGCATGGCCGTGAGAAGGTACTTTATCTCTGCTTGCCTCTGTGTTTCGATTTGTTAAGTGGAGAGAATAAGTAATATTAACTTCTTAAAGTTATTTTTTTTAGAATTAAGTAAAATGAAAATACTTAAAACACTGCCTGACATACAATAAATGCTCAAAGTTAGCTTTCGTTATCATTAGTGTAGTTGTTATTGTTAAGTTCACTCTTCATCTTAACCAGGATTTTTAGTCTTTTATTTAGTAACAGCAGAAAGTATATAACACGAAAAATCTAGTGAAAGCCAAATCAGTGGTTTTTACAAAGACTCTCTCTGTATGCCTGAAAGAAAGGACTTCTAGCTTTTCCCACTGTTCAATAGATCAAAAAGTACATTCCTTAAATTCCTTAGCAATGACTTCCGCATTTTGTGTAAAGATTCATACTAGAGGCTCAAGGTAGGTGTGCTATGCTTGATAAAATCTTTAATTTCACAGACTGCCTGGTTCTTCGCAGATGGGAGCTCTGAATACTTTCTTTAGGTCCTGTCTGGTTAGTTTGTTTTCCCTCTCAAATTTTAAATCTGTTGGCCTATCATCTAGAAAAGCTAAACAGGCACAATTAGTTTTCATTTTCTCTCTTTTCTGCCAAAAACATATTTATTCAAGTTAGCTTAACATCTTTACTCCAAATATGTTTAATTTATTCCCACAAAGTGAAAAAAAAAATTATTCTTTTTTAAAAATATTCACATCAGGACAGAAAGTTTATTTTTAAAGTGGTTTATTTCAACCTCTGTGTAGACTGCCTACAACTGTTAATTGCCTACAATGTGTTTGTGTTTATAGATTTCATTCTCACTGGAAACAAAAAGAATTATGGTATGTTGATGTAATGCTAACTTTGCTTCACAGGTTTTCCTAAACTAGGAGAATGAGGAGCCTCAGGAATCTTTTCTCATTCATAGGTGTCCTGGGAATGCATCCAAAGTGATACAGGCATCCTCAATACTAAGAAATCTCTGAGAATGGCTGGGTCTTAGGTCTTTGATCTTACTTTCACTGAAAAAATATGAGTGTTTACAATTGTGGTAGATGAATGAACCACGTCAAAGACTTCTAGAAGCCACCTGGCCACACAAGTGACCAAGTGACCATAAGACAAATGTCCAAGTCACATGACCACCATGGATCAGGCAAGTGAAGTGTCCTCCTCTCTTAAAACCCCTTGTCCACAGCCATAATTACTTTGAATTCATTACATTTGACTTGCCCTTCTTACTCTTTTTTTTTTTTCTAAGATTTATACTTCTATATCCTAAGCTGCTCTTACTCTTGTTGGACATTACCAGCACTTGGTGATTAAACTTGATGTGGCTCTTTGCTTTAAAAAAAAAGAGAGAGAGAGAAAGAAGAAAGAAACGTGTTTTATTAGAAGACACTAATTTTATTTTCTGCAGTTAGTGTTTATACTAACTGCAGAAAAATTGGGGGAGATATTATTTTGTGATAAAAGAGAAAAATCGAATAAAAAGAAAAACTGTCTCACAAACCCAAACCTCTCTTAATATTCGTATTTAGTATATTTCAAGTGTGGCTTTATTTTATTCTATTTTTATGTCTCGCTATATTATCTGCACATATACTTTTCCAAGCATAAACTGTGTATAAGCAAAATAGCTGTAGTGTAACTTCTGTGTATTTTCTTAGTTTTGTCTTTATATCAACTAATCCATACTGATGCTACTGTGTATAAGCAAAATAGCTGTAGTGTAACCTCTGTACATTTTCTTAGTTCTGTCTAAGAAAATCCATACTGATGCTACTGTGTATAAGCAAAATAGCTGTAGTGTAACCTCTGTGCATTTTCTTAGTTCTGTCTTGATTTCAACTAATCCATACTGATGCTACTGTGTATAAGCAAAATAGCTGTAGTGTAACCTCTGTGCATTTTCTTAGTTCTGTCTTGATATCAACTAATCCATGCTGATGCTACTGTGTATAAGCAAAATAGCTGTAGTGTAACCTCCGTGCATTTTCTTAGTTCTGTCTTGATATTAACTAATCCATGCTGGTGCCCCTCTGTGTGCTGGTTGTGAATCTACAGCATGTGCTGGTGGTTTTCAGAAATGGAGAATCTCGGGCCTACCCCAGATCTACTGAATCAGAATTTGCACTTCCACGCGACCCCTGTGGGATTCAAATTAAAGTGTGAGAAAAGTGGCACATAACCCTGTTTTAGTTTTGCATTTTACTTTATCATTTGCTAAACTTAGAAAGCTGTTATTCTTCCTATATTCTCCACTAATTGTCAACTATGCTATACGTTCATAATTTATAGGATTACAGAAACATTTAGAGATTTCAGGAGAGGGAGATACAATATGTATGGTTTTGTAAATTGGCAAAGACATCTGTGAGAAGTTTTGTAAAGTCTTTTTAAAAGCCTTATTATTTGAAATATTTTTCTAGTAAACCACTGATTTGTTACTGGATTTCAAACTATTTTAGAAATAAGGTTTCTTTTGTTATCTAAGCATATAAAATAATACATTCTCAGAAAACTCCCATGGGGAGAAAAGAAAGGAAGTCATGAATGTATTGCCCAAGGTCAGCACCTTGCCGGCTGAGAGAAGACTTGTTAGGCGCCTGTGATGAATTGTGAGGGGGCGGGGAAGAAAGGTGAGAGCTGAATTCAAATCAACTGATTCAGATAAGGGAACAAAAGGCTGTAACTCTTGAACACCCTGACATCTCTGTAGCTGCAATCAGTACTTTGCTCTTTAATTAGGGAGAGCAAATATTTGTGAATTCATTTCTCTAGATGTAGATAAGAAAGTCCAGAGTACTTTGGAGAAAGTAAAGGGTTATGATCAGTATTTAAGGCATTGTGCAGGCAAGTAGACACCAACAAAAGGTTAAGACAAAGTGAGGAATTAAACTGAAGTCAGTCTCAGGTTTTTAAGCTTAAAGCAGAGTAAGAATACACTGAAGAGACCACAGTCTTCATAAAAATGGAAAAGAGGTGGCTCGACACCCATAGGTCAGTGGTTAGGGCGCTGGCCACTTGCAGCGGGGCTGGTGGATTAGAAGAACCCAGCTAAACAACAATGACAACAACAAAATAGCCGGGTGTTATTGTGGTGGGTGCCTGTAGTCCCAGCTACTTGGGAGACTGAGGCAAGAGAATCACATAAGCCCAAGAGTTGGACGTTGCTGTGAGCTATGATGCCAAGGTACTCTACCGCGGGTGACCTAGTGAGACGCTGTCTCAAAAAAAAAAAATAGAACAGAGGTGGTGGTTCAGAGCTTGGTGTAAGGAAGCAAAGGCAAAAGAGTGCAATGGGAAAGTTTATAGTCACCAAGATGATCTTAACATTCCCCTAACTTGACTAAAATTTAGATAGCCTCTTTTCTGACTATAGGTCCCTGACCTCCCTTTTCTTAGAGCATTTACTCTTGAAAATCTGTAGTTGTAAATTCTTGATCTGTGCCTTTGAGATGTAAATCTTTCCCAAGCTTTTTGGTAATCTTAACAAGGCAGTATTGCCTATGTTAAAGACCTACAAACCATCCCTTTCAAATGTAATCTTTTAGAAGGACAGGGCCTCTAAATCTCAGTCTTTGAGAGGGCAAGAGCCCAACTTAGAGTGTCACTTAACAAATTTAAATGGCATAATTATACACCAAAGTCCCCCAAACATCCTCCGGCACTTTTCCACTAGCTCACCCCAGTATTTAAAACTTTCCCACCTCTTGTTTCAAAGGAGTTGAGTTCAATCTGTCTTCCATAATGCAGTGTAGTCTGGAATAGTCTTCCTTGTTTACCAGTGTCCCATGCAATATTTATTTGACAGTAGTGAGAAGAGAAAGGCTTTAGGGATGCTCTGATTGGAGCCTATTGGCATGGGGTAGCTGGAGGCAGGCTATCCAGAAGGGCGGCTTCTTGTGTGATTTGTTTAGAGCTTTCTCAGGTGGTCTTGAGTTGGAAGGAGGGAAAGAATGGAGAAGCCGGCAGTCCGTTCACCAACGTCTTACCTCCTGACCTGACTGCTACAGTGCTGTGGTTTGGCTTCCCATGCTAATTGTCAAAGAAGCTGTAGGTGGGCATTCTGTAAGAAATAGAAATAGTGTAAACCACATAGGGTTTTTTTCCCCTAGAATTCAGCTAAATCAGAATTCTGAAATGTAATGAAAAATTAAAAAATTAGATATTAGTACTAGTAGTCATAGTCTGTTCTTATTGTTTAGTTCTCTTTTCATCTTAACTGAGCTTTATTCTTGTTTTAATGACAAAGAGCAGAAGACATATAAGACAAGAAGTGATATCAGATCCAAATCTGTGGTTTTTACTAAGATTCTTTTCAGTCTTTTTTCATATATTACCGTCTACTGACATAGGGAACTGGCAGGCAATGCTTAGCTGAGTCAGGAAGTCTTGGACTTCTCTGAACAAAGTAGGATGGAGGACAGGACAAGTTCTAACTGGTTCCAAATGAGATGGGGGAGGAATGGGCCATTTCTTGACCTTGAAGCTTCCTTATACCCTCATTACCATAAAATCTTTCTAAGGAAACCTCCTACTCCTATCATGCACCTGACACCAGGCCAGTTCCAGATTGACTATATGTAGTCAAAAGGAGGGCCTCGCCCTAATTCTGGGAGAACACTAGTCTTTTCCAAGAAATAACATGAATATTCCTCTTCTTGCTTAGCCTAGAATTAAGCCATTGTTCCCTTTTTTATTTTAAGATTAATGTAAGGGTACATGTAATGTAAGATTAAGTTAAGTTGCCTAAATAAAAGGAATCAAAGAACCATAAGGGCTGTTCTCTTCTTCAGGGAGAACTAGCCTCAACTCTTGTCTGTGAAGAAGAATTTCTGTACTTCCTGAATAAAATTCATTTTCACTTGATAGTGTTGGCTCAAACCTGTGTTCTTTCTCGCATGAAAGCCAAGGATGCACTTGCACTTGAAGGGAATTCCCAGCATTGGGAATTACTTCCCTATGGCAGTATGAGCATGGCCATTGTCCATTTATATATCAGCCTTTCACTAGTGTTAGAGCAATCTTGAAGACAAGGTTAGGAACCAGAAGACCCAGCCACAGAATTCATTTTTGGAGATACTGTATTACAGTACAATTACTTCTTGGAAACATCCAGAATGCAACATTGCAAGGAGTTTGTTTATGGAAGTGAAATATACATTGGCATAACTTAGTCCTGTATATTGGCCCTCAAAATGCCATGTAATAGATAAGTGCTACCTTATTGAAAGCAAATTAAAGCCCACATAGAGTCCACCTATGCTTGGGGTGTTACCTAGTGGTCACTGAGGTTATAGGATACATGAGCCTAAAATTGCAAAACTTGCACCTAGCTCAAACACCTGAACATTACAGCTACTTCATGTGCCCGTTGGGTCATCCTTAGGCACATGTTCCGCTTCCAGAAACTTGTGACTTTCCGCTTATTTTGAAAGCCTATGAGGTTCATGGAGAAATAAATACAATTAAATATCCCAAAGTCAAGTTGGTTGGGAGAGGACTAAGGAGGTATAAAGGATCCCAGATACATATTTTTCTATGTATAACACATGCTTATTACCCAAAGTTTTGAGAAAAAAAATAAGGATACACATTATATATGAATAGTTGGCTTGGAAACGGGAGTCCAGCAGACCTCCCGAGGTGGGTGCAGGGTTCCAGTTTAGAAGGATCCAGGATCTGGTGGGAGCTGGCTGGAGTGGTCTTAGTTAAATGCTGTGATGGGGGAAGGGGTGGTGGCAGGGCTGGTGAGTCAGACCGTAGCCATGTGGGGCAAAGGCTGGGGCCCAGGGCCTGGCTGTGCAGAGGGCACCGAGAGTTCCTCCCAAGCCAGAAGGACCCACCTGGCTGCCTGCAGGCTGAGGGGCCTCAGAAGCTCCCACTCCACTGGCCACATGTGTGGCCATCTTGGCTGTGGCCCCTGATGTGGCAGGGAGAGAAGGAGCAGGGTTCCCAGAGTTGGCACGTTAACTACGGGAATGTTCGCCCTCCCCAGATGTTTCTCTCCCTCCAAGAACCAGCCACTTTCTTCAGGGGCGTTTTCCTGAAAGGGTGGACAAAAAACATGGATGTGCAACATGGCAAAATGTTTACCAAACTAGGACAGCTTCCGTAAGGACTTTCTCACTGTCGCCCATGTTTCTCAGGGAAGCCCTAGCATCCTTTGCACTTCCCGAGCCAACCTCAATATCCACCCAGGTCCCTGAGATTATGACGGGTAAGCCAAACAATCTTTTCATCCCAGCTAGGTAGAATCCAAATTTATAAATACAAAAGGTTTGAGATTTCTTTTATAAACATATACATTTTCCTTTCTTATTAGACTACCAAGAAAATAGGAAATTTCCTCCAACCCATGGATTGGATTGGGAAAACAGAATGGCCTAGGTTAAAAAGTACAGATGTATGTGAGTAAAAATATGTATGTCGTTACACAAGATATATCTAGGAAAGACTTCAGAGTCATACTATAAAATGGCCTTTTTTTCACAGAGCAATGAAACTTTGCACACTGTATTGAGCACTCTTGTATTTAATCCTGTGTAGTCCAGTCTTATGGGCATATTAAACTGCAACATCAAAATTGGACTTCCACTTTTTCAAACTACAGTAAACATTATTTTTGGAATATTAACCAAGGAAAGAATGGGTAAATTGTTACATGATAGGTGATTATTTGTAGTCAGTGTTAACATTTGAAAGCATTTGGCTCAAAAACACAAATGTGACTTAGATCCTTTAACTGATTTGCTTAAACTTTGATGACCCAAATTTTGTTGTGGCAATTACTTATAGCTATTTACTAATTTGAACATGTAAAACATGTAATTGTTCTTGCCTCCCGGTCAGCACAATCTCATTTTTATAGTTAGAAATTTATTTTATTGTCTAGTATCATATCTAATTTTAGTTCTTGTTATTTGAAATATAATGTAATCAGCATTCTCCACTTGTTATACCAATTGATAGGTAAAATTGACTACTTATATTTTCTATTTACTTTTCAGCTCAATATTTAAATATCCTGTAAAAGTGGCATCAAAATAATACTAAACAGTACAATTTAAATGGAAAAGAACAAAAATCACACAAGTAACTAGGGCATTGATATAAGAGATTGATGGATTAGAATACAGTTTAGGAACATAATTGTAAAGATACGGCTTGATGTTATTTTATGCAAAAATATCTTAAATGATATCTAAATCATTATGGTGAATTCTAGTACTAATTTTAGAGATCATTTCTGAGATGCATTCTCACCAAAAATCTGGGTTCTTAAATTTTTCCAAAACCATTGATTTTCTTTTTTTTTTAAATTTTTTTTAAGGTTTTTTAAAAATTTTTTTTTATTTTTTATTTTTTGTAAGACAGAATTTATTCACAGAAAAGAAAGAAAAGAATACAGAAAACATTAAGGCATCTGTTAGAGGGAGAAAATTCTAGTGGGGAGAGAGAAGCTCTCTCCGTTTCCCTCCCAGTCTTTCCCCATCTCCTCCT
>CAUYON010080745.1:0-19195 GCA_963573935.1 Arctocebus calabarensis | reverse complement strand
AGGCGCCCGCCACAACGCCCGGCCATTTTTTAGGTTGCAGCCATCATTGTTGTTTGGTAGGCCCAGGCTGGATACGAACCCGCCAGCTCAGGTGTACGTGGCTGGCGCCTTAGCCCGCTGAGCCACAGGCGCCGAGCCTTAGAACATTTTGTAGGTGAATTCCTCCCCTACCTCCCCCACCAACACTAATGTTTGAGAGCTACTGAGATACAGGAAAAGGCTTCATTCAGCTTTTCATTATCCTTTTATAGACTTGAATCTTGGCTCTGTCATTTCATAATAGTATGACGTTGGCAAAATTCTTAACTTCTTGGCCTTCCAATCCTCTTCTGTAAAATGAGAATTATACTATTTCCCTGGAAAGGATAGGAGTCATGGATAGACACCACTGGGTACATTGCCCGGCATATTGCAAACACATAACACACGCAGCTATTATTTTTACTCATTGGATTGCTATGGTGAAATAGCCTCTCCTGACGCCAGCAGAACTGAGAGTCTCATCATGAATCATTCCACACTTTGCGTCAATTAAATTTTCAAGGGGTTACTTGACTTGGAAGGAAGAAATTGATAGAATGGATGAATGAGTCACCTGGGAAAGCTGTGGTTACCTGTGGCTTGAGGGATGCTCTTTCCTTGAGCAGTGGCTCCCAAACCTCAGAAACCATCAGCTACTCCTGGATTGCTTGTTATACATACAGACCCTGGGGCTCCACACAATTCTTGCCACATCAGACCTCTGGGATGGAGAACCAGAATCTGTATGCTGTGACAGCCTCCATTCATAAGAGCAAATTGTATGTAAGTTGGATCTTTGTAATTCGGGAACTGCCCGCATACAATATGCTTCTAAATTTATTCTCAAGAAGCATTAACTAAGTTTGGGAAGCATAGTCCAAAGCATTTTATCTCTCTGATGTTATTCCACTCTTTTTTTCTAATTCGAACACTGAATCTGGGAAATGTGACTTCTGTTGGTGTAGTGGTAATGTTATTAGTAGTAATGATAACAATAATACTTAGAAATGATAATAGCTAAGGTTGTTTTTTTTTTTTTTTTAAGACAGAGTCTCACTTTTTCACCCTCAGTAGAGTGCCATGGCATCACAGCTCACAGCAACCTCCAACTCTTGGGTTTAAGCTATTCTCTTGCCTCAGCCTCCTAGTAGCTGGGACTATAGGCGCCCACCACAATGCCTGGCTACTTTTTGGTTGTAGTTGTCATTGTTGTTTGGCAGGCCTGGGCTGGGTTTGAACCTACCAGCTCTGGTGTATGTGGCTGGCCCCCTAGCTGCTGAACTACAGGTGCGGAGCCAATAGCTAAGATTTATTGAACACTACCTATAAGCCAGATATTGTTCTAATTTTTAAATGCATCTAAATCCTTACAGCAATAAAGATAGACTTGTCATCATTTCCTGCATTTTACAGTGAGGAAACGTAGGTACAGCCATCAGGGGCAGGGCAGGGCTGGGAGCCTGTGCTTTTACCCACTGGGCTACATGGCATCTCTCTGTCTAAGCAAAGAGAAGATGAATTTGAGAGTGGGCTAAGATACAATGAGCTCCTTCACTCCACATGTTTGAAGTACGAAGGGGGCTTTGTTTATTTAGATTAAATGAGCTCCAAGTTTTGCTAGTTAGGAGGAGGGGTTAGGGTTGGGCCTAGGTCAGTCTCCTGGGAAGTCGGTATTGGGAACAAGAGACCCCAGCAGACACCCCACACACTCTGGCACAGTCTCCTCAGGGGGCTTGAATAGACAGCTGGTCTACCGTGGTTGGACAGAGGCACTGGCCTGGGCTTCTCCACATCCCCCTGTGACATGCTGGGCCTCACAGGGAGAGCCCACACTGCGTTTCATCCCAAAGCATCACTTCCTCTGAAGCCAGCAGAGAAAAGCTAATCTTCAAGGCTTAGCACCACACTCATCCCATCAGGAAACTCAAGCAGCTTACTGCTGGGAATCCCCCAGGCGTGTCTGCCAGGCCTTGCAGGCTTTATCTTTTTTTCCCCCCAGGCCCACAGCCTCCTTTTCTTCCATGAAATCATTCTCCTTTCCAAAGTGGCTAGTATTTCCATCTTCAGTATTCCCAGAGATATGCTCACAAACTCTTTTAATTTTATAACCGTTTTATTAATAGCTGCTAGAAGGAACGTGAAAATGGCAGGAACACAACCTAATGAGCACAGTCACAATGTGAGGGGCTGGCGAGTTTTCAGTACAGACGGTGGACTGGGATTTTTCCTGACTCCCCTTCTCGTAGACTTCCCAGATCAAGTGATCCTATTTTATTCGCGATCTCACCAAACCTCTGCAGTGCCATTAAGTTTTCTGCTCTGGGAAAGTGGTCCATCATCTTTGTGTGATTCCTGGACCCCACCCCTGGAGTATATCTGCCCTGGGAACAAAACTTTACATTTCTAACAACTTCTCAGCTAACACTGCTGCTGTTGATGCAGGAGCTACACTTTAAGAATCCCGGCCCTAATAAACCCAGGCCTAAAGATAGAACTCAGGCTGAAAGATCAGTTACTTCAAGGGAAAAGGCTACATTTAAATTTAAATTTTAGGCAAACAAATGCTTTTGAAAAATGTACATATGTCCCCAATATTATATGTGATATATTTATATTACAAAATTATTTGTTTCTTATCTGAGATTCATATTTATTGGAGTGGCTGTATCTCTGGCATCTTCATTTGCTAGCCCTGGCAGCTCTATTTCAAGTGCGTATTTGCGAGCCCCCTGATACTGTCCTGGAGGCACGGGCTGTTGTCTTAGATATTTTCCTTCCACCTCTCCAGCTTTCAGGCTCCTGGCCTGGATTTCCCAACTTTGAGAAGGGTCATTTCTGTCTCAACCTCCAGCTGTTTACTTATTAACTGCACTATAGTTCCTTGGAGCTTACTAAGAGCCTGGCTTCCTAGTGGAACATTCCTCTTCTGTGTCTGAGTCTTTCAATATAGTCTGGTAGTGAGGATTTCAGGTCAAGGAAGAATGTCGAGTACAATGTATACAGTTGCTTCCTAGTTTCTTGGTACCAAGACTGGTCAAGCCAGGGCACCTGAGAGAACACCTTTCCAAGAGACCAGCGTGTCTATCCGTTGAGAACCCAAGCCTGCTTTGGGTTTGCTATGTGGAGCAGTGCTATTAATAGGGCATGGTAAGTGCTGTTTCTAGGCAAGTTAAAGATTAGAATTTATGTTTACTTTTAAAATCCCATCCTTTCTCCTGTGGGAGCATTTCTGAATATTGACGAGCTTACTTGCCGGCAAGTGTCAACTTCAGAATGTTGTTTCTAAAAATAGCAGGAGACTTCTTAGACATGGACTAAAATAATGATGATGATAACAGGATAGATCGTGACATTATCTTGTGAGCCTTAAGTTTAGCTAGAGTTTTTATATTCAAGGGGATTTGTCCACTACTGGTCATTTCCAAAAGAAGCACCTTATTAGAACTCACAGCCCATCATCATCGTGAAGACTGCAGGGTTTGGACCTTATAATTTTCTGCAAATTTCTGGAGTAAATATTTAGAGAAGGACAACATAGTTCTCTCCTTTCAAATACTAATAATTCTGATTCAAAAAGCAGTATCTGGAAGTGTTTTTCCAGTCATATAGCCCTATTTCCAGCACTCTAATAAAGCTAATCAGAGCCCTCAGGCTTTGCTTTTGTTTTCCTCTGAGGAATGGAGTCCTGTTAAGAATTTATATTGTAATTCTAAAACCTACCATTATTTGAGAAACAGATGTGAGAAGAAAATGCAATCAAAATGGAGAAGAAATGACTGTAGCCAGAGAACAAATATTTATTTTCACATGCGATGGCCATCTATCTAGTGACTTCCCATCATAATTCACTGATGAATGAAAAGGCAAATAGCAAATGTGTCTGTTGTTTGTGTGCAAAAATGTTTTTACAAACCCAGCATTAGAAGTGGCATGCATTTTGAGTGTTTTTCCATTAGTCCTGATGTATTTGGGTAATGTCGCTCGTAGGCTCTTCCCTGACCAAACTGGTAATCAGCAGCAGGCATCTGAAGGCTGAGATTTTCTGGTGTTTTCTGTGGTTGAGGAAAAGTGCCAGATTTCTACTCCTAAGAGAGAGTGAGCCCATACTTTCAATCCCATTAGCATTGTCCTTTGCTCTGCACAGCCCACATTGCTGCAACGCTACATGGCAACAGATGTGGAGAGCAAAGACAAGGAGGATTTAATAAACATCCAAGTGGAAAAAGGTTTTATGTGTTTGTCTTATCAGGAGAGTCAATCTACTATATTCTTGCTCTATACTCCCTGTGCTAACTAAAGACTAAATATAGTAGCAGGAAACAACAGTAGCCAGTTAATGAGTTCTCTATTTATATTCCAAACCAATAAGCTAATTTTTTGTTTGTTTGTTTGTTTGGCTTAACAGATTGTGCTTTATTCGCAAGCCATTAACCAGTCATTAATAAATGAGACAGTTTGGAGTTCATAAATATTTTTAAGTAGCACACAATTCATTTAACACCTTAACACGCAGAGGTAATATCTGTTTTGGGCAAAAATCATGATGCAACAGAGATCCTGTTACCTGAAAACGGCCCAATCTTTCTGACATGAGCTTTTAGGGCTTTGGAGCCAGACCACATTCCTGTAGGTCTCGATTCTGCCATTTACTTCAGTTCTCTGTGCTTCGGTTTCCTAATTTTTGTCAAATGGAGGCAGTTGTTATTACGAATCTCATAGAGATTTTTCCAGCTGTAACTGCAATAATGCATATCGAATGCTTAGCACAGGGTAAGGACTCAGTACATATTAGCTAAAAGTAGAATAAAATCAGACAAAATTTAAACTTTGTCCTTGGCTATACGTTGACAATTTTCTTATTACGTTTTGTAATTATCGGGCAAAGTAGAGACTATATTGACTACTTGATGAAATTTAAACAAAAATTATTTGAATTTTGGAATACATATATTTTATAAACTAATTAAAGGTTCACCAGATAACAATAGTAATTATGTTTGACCTCAAGAACATGTTTACTATGTCAAAGACCTTATATATTTTAAGCTGTCATGCTAGAAAAAAGTTTATCTAACACCATGCAGAGACAGCACTAAATAAACATAGTTTTATTTGGCTTCCTTAAATAGAGTTGTTTCTATTCTCATTATTTTCTCATTTATTAATATGATTTAATAATTAAAAAAATTCTGCTAAAATTCCTTTGTGCAATAATTGACCAGTACTTCAACCTGTGTTGGTAACCCACATATTAATTACATGAATTCACATTGAACAGTTCAACTCTGATTTTTAGTTTCTTTTTTAAAATTAAATCATAGCTGTGTACATTAATGCAATTATGGGGTACAGTGTATTGGTTTCATATTCAATCTGAAATATTTTCATCAAACTGATTTTTAATATTTACTTGATAAAAATGTACTTTTCTTCAGTTAGCATGTTCTTAAAAAGTAAGTTTTTTTCCCAAACTGCTTAAGTTATTTAAATATAATAAAACAATGATAATAATGATCTGCTATATAATAAGTACACACACAATAATACAACGCAATATTTTACATTTATTTTGATTAAGTTGACTTTATCGTAGTTGTTGTAGATTGGGCCTTGGGGCTTCAGTAACATATTTGTGATTGGGTAAATTCTCCCTTAGAGGGAATGAGGAGGAGGGCGAGCGTGTCCATGGTGCTAAGAAAGGAGGATGGTTACTTGGCCAGTGCAATGTTGGAGCCACCAGACTAAGGGGACCAGCTTCACTTTTTCAGACCCTAAAATTTGCCTGCTCTGGTCCCTGCTAAAATGATTCAAGTGGGGAAATACCTGAGAAGGAAAAGTTAGATGGAGGGAACACACTCTTAAAATATATCTTACGGCTGCAAGAGTAGTGTGGTTAATATGTGTAGAGAGAAACCTAATCAACCTAATGAGCTTCAAAGTTAGACTTTCAACCATTTTCCCTACCATGAGTCACAGTCCAGAGCTGGTTGCCGTCCATCCTTTTAACCTGTTTGCTTCACATCATTGTTTGCCTACTGTTTCTCCTAACCCTCTTTGTTAAGTGTTCCAGGAAACAAGCTCACCTTCTGTGAAAGGTCCGGTAAGTCCAGCTTTGTTTCGGTATGTCCTTCAGTGTATTGGTGTATCAACCCATTGACCATAACACCAGGAATTCGTACAATCACGCCTCACTCCTGGTGTATCTTATTATAAGCAACATTTTGAAGATCTTTTTATTTTTTCCTGGAAGTATAGTTATATCAAATCTATGATTTTTTTTTTTTTACTGGGCAGAAGCACCAATAAGTCCTTGGAACACCAGTGACTAGAAACCTCCCTACTTCAATGATGGGGCCTCTGTGGGTGCGGCTCTCTGCTGCAGTTGCTGGAGCCTGGGAGGAGGCCGAGCTGGGCAAGGTAGATGAGGTGGTGTCAGTGGCAGTGTGGGAGGTTAGACCATTCAAAGTGTGAAAATTTACTGTTGGTGATTTCCTGGCCGCAACCATTGTCTTTGGTGTGGCCCCAGTTTCCATGACCAGAGAGGCCCAAGAACCAGCAAGTGGGGCTCTGGGGGAGGAAGGGGTCGCCGAGGGAGCACGGAAGAGCGAGTCCTCTCTGCGTTCTATTCACTCCTCCACAGGGGCAGGGTGGTGTTTTTTAAAACTACTTTAACATGACGAATTGGAATGGGTGGGCATTTACTGCCCCTCTGGTCTCTTTCTCTGTGGGCATAGATTAAGATCTCACCTTGGTGGTTCTGGCTTCCCTGAGGGCCTTTCTATAAGCTATGTGTGTACTTAAAAATCATCTCTGCAAGAGTGAAATACACATTCAATTGTTCTGTGAATTGTTCAGATAAAATCCATTCTCATTTCCTATCTCCAGTGTTTTTCAGGACTTAGAAGAGGCCGAGAGACACTGCACCACACCCAGCACACAGATCTGCTCTCATCCCCAGGTTCACAAAGGCGTGGACTTACTGTGCCTCGTATGGATGAATCTTGTCTCTTTTTGTTCAATCAGTTGCTGATGTCGTCTCTTTTGGCAATTCCTGAAAGGAGAGAGGGGCTTGCTTTGTTTCCTTTTTCACACACTGGCACTTCTCAAGTCATATCTGACAGAACCACCATTATCAGGCACGTACTTTACGTGCTCTGTGTACTGAACCCAGTTCGGATATCTCTCATAGGCTGCCTCGTATGAGGTTTATCTTAAGGCTGCAAAATAGACATTCCTTTCACTTGCTATCAGAGATTCTGAAACTCAGAAATTTTAAGTAATATATTCAAGGTTAAAGGTCTAGTGAATGGTAGATTCACATTCAAACACATTTGGTTCCACTCTTGATCTGTGTTCCTTTACTGGGCTAAGGTGAGTAAGAACTTCTGAGAGCCAAATTCTTTCATATGTAGCCTGATTGTTTTTATGGTTTCTGGCTCTCCTTCCAGGTAATGTTATCCTTCCTATATTCTCACTCAATTTCAACGTCCCTCACAGTTCAAGATCCCTTTTTCTATGTTTCAGATGTGTAAAATTAATTCAGACTGTTTTCAGCCCAGTGCAAGGCACTGTATAGGATAAAAAATTAAACGAGTTGTTGTCATTAGCCTTAGGAGCTTCTATTTTAACAGCAAAGGTGTGAGCATGATAAAACCTGCATGCAAATGTCTTTAATATGAGGCAGAATAAAAATATCATTAATGAGATACAACACATTGTAGGAGACACCTGAAAAGAAACACCTTGGTGATAAGGGAATGGGGAGGGGATTGGTCTCTCGTTAAAGAGCACGAGAGCACGTAGCATGGAAGAGCATGAGAGAACATACGTCATTGCTTGGTAGTCTCCACACCTGCGGTGTAAATAGCCACAGGAGAGCTCAGTCGAAGCTCCTACGAGGCTCCTGCTAACACAGACTGCTGCACCTTTGAGGCGCTCTGGCACCTCTGACCTATTGAGACACCTGGCTCCTCCTCACGGGGAGCCTTACCTGACTGAGACATCAGGCTCTCTGGCACATATGGGGAGCCATACCCCCAATGAGCTTGAACAGTGGTCCACGTCCTGGAAGTTTCAAGGGCCGGGGCAGTGATCTAGCTTCCTGGCCATGATAACACCTGATAGAAATTTACAAGACAGAAGGAAAGTGCAGAAGCCTCTCCTCTGTGGATCTAGGGTGAGCTTTGGACTTTTTGCTGCGGTGTTTATGGGAAGTGGGAGCAGCAAGGTTGCTGTCCACATTTAGTGGTTCATTGTCACTTCTATTTTCAGTGAACGGGCTGTTTTGGGGAAAAGTAATAATCAATATGAAAGAGAGTCTGGGAAGGAATGGGGCATGCAAACATGGGGCATTCTCTCCAGACTGTGACAGTGATGTTAAATTCTAACAAAGAATGGGAGAGCCTACCTCTCTCAAAACAGTTGCATTCAGTCCAAAAACCAACATGTCTTTTATTCAATTCAAAGCTAAATATGTAAAATTTATTGTGTTGGGAGATACAATGATGAACTGAAGCTTATGTTGTATGGACAAAATAAGATGTTTATAAACATAAATATCCTATGGCAAGAAGTGGTAAAAATCATTCCAGAAGAACAGAAAATTATCACACTATTTGGAAGGAGGAAGAGCTTATTTCCTTTAGAGGTATCAGGTATATGGCAGAGATGATAGTTAATATGAATAGTCAACCTCTATTAATTGTTAACAAGGTACCAGGCTGGGATTGTTGTAAGCATGTGTTAACTCATTTATTTCTGGCAAAACCCTTAGGAGGTCGGTGCTATTATTCTCTCACTGCCTTCCCCCTTGCCCCTATTTTTCTAGGAAGAACAAACAAGGCATAAAGAGATTCAGCCAGTTGCCAGTCAGTGGCCCTCTGTTTGGCCCTAGAGTCTGTCTGTTTAACCACATAGCTCTATTCCTCACTAGGCTACATCACGGAGGGTGGATGGGAGTGCATTTCCCGCACGGAGCTAACAGAGCAAGCAGAGAAACAATGGCAGGAAAAGGCGAGGAGAACACAGGGAGAAAGATCACACAACGTAGGGAGAGTGCTGTCCAAAGAGGAGTGATTGTCAATAATGAAGGGAGCTTTGTGTCATGTCAGGATGCAGCCAGGCCACACAGGACACTGAGCAGGTCTCTCAGGAGTGGCACTTCACATTTTACCCTGGACAGTTTTTGAAAAACCTCATCTGAGGACACCAGTGGGCCACAGGAAGACTCATCTGATGGTCATACATAAGGGATATGAAGGTCGTCAGAGGCAGCAAGAACCAGTGAAGATGTTACAATCAGGAACAGGGAACATGACTTAGGGGGATGGAAGCGAAGATGACAGTGAGAAACTGCAAAATTGCCAGGGAGGAATTACAGGTGGATGCCACGGAAAAGTTGCAACATCATGAGATTTTTTTTTTTTTCTGATTTGAAGAGTATATTATTTTATGAAATTGATAAGTGATCAGTATCAAGGCTTTGGTGCTATAAGATAGTGCTTACATTGCTTATTTATTTATTTAAATGATCTGGCATAATTATTTTATTATATTATTTCAAATTAATGTGAGTGTGCAAATTTTTAGGTTACATTGTTCTTCTAAGGTAAAGTTCCAGTTGAGCTGAGACCTTCACCAGGGTGCATGCTGCATACCCTCACATTGTACACGTTAGGTGTGACCCTCACATTGTACACAGTAGGTGTGATCCTGCCAATTGCCTTCCCTCCTCCTGGCAATTGCCCTCTCCCTGTCTCCTCTACTTGCTTCCCCTTTGGTAGACTACATTTGTATTTTACTGTTTGTGTGGGTATGTAATTGTTTATATCTTGGTTTCATATTAGTATCGAGTAGATTGGATATGTTTTTTTTCCCCATTCTTGAGATACTTTACTAAGAATGTGTTTCAAGGCCAGGCGCGGTGGCTCACACCTATAATCCCAGTACTCTGGGAGGTGGAGGTGGGTGGATTGCCTGAGCTCAGGAGTTCAAAACCAGCTTGAGTGAGAGCAACATCCTGTCTCTAAAAATAGCTGGGTGTTGTGCCAGGCGCCTATAGTCCAAGCTACACTGGAGGCTGAGGCAAGTGAATCACTTGAGCCCAAGAGTTAGAGGTTGCTGTGAGCTATTACACCATGGCACTCTACCCAGGGCAACGGAGTGAGACTCTACCTCAAAAAAAAAAAATGCGTTTCAACTCCATCCAGGTAAACATAAAAGATGTAAAAATTTTATTGCTTGAGAAAGAGAGGGCTCAGAAGAGATATTTGAGTTTTGAGTTTGGCTTATTGCAAGGGTAAGGGTATTGTCACCACAGTTTTGGAAGCAGGGGACTGTGAAATTTGAGGTACAAATGGTGAAGTTAATTTTGTATGTAGATTCATATAGAAGGAGCTTCCATTGCCTAATTCTCTAAAAGCAAGTCTGATAATTAATCTGATAATGATTTATGCCATTCTATAGGGTTTAAACTCCAAATCCAGTGCCTGATAAGAAGTATACCCTGAGATTGAGGAGGATTATTTATGAAGATGCACAGAGAATCTTGAATTAACAGATTTCCCTGAACCTTCTGGGCTTTCCCCTTTGGGGAGAATACTTTGTAGAACCCTTCATCTCTTTTATTGGAGGACAATACAGAATCCTCCAAAAAAATAGGTGTTGCATAAGAAAATCTAACTTTTAGGTATTTCCTCCTATTTCCCTTCTAGTCCCCAGAATAATCTCAGCAAGACCCATCCAGGGAAGCACTGGGGCTACCAAAGGAGCAGTAGGACCCAGTTCATCTGTATTAGTGGGGAGTATGTCTGGGCATGGATCCTGAGGGGGTTGGATGGTGAAGAACTGTTGATATGGTGATATGGAGCATGCTCTCATTATGCAGCATTTAATTTTTATTTCAAATTAATATGAGGGGTGCGCATTTTATGTGAGGGGGCAAATAATTCATGGGAAATGGTGGTTCCCTTGGTAGTTTCGTGGGTCCAGGAGAGGGATCCATGAAATGGTTTCTAATATACTTCTGGGTTTACTTTCTGTAAGTAAGAAGTGGACACACAAAGATCACTCTAATATGGCTTGGTGCCTGTGGTTCAACGGGCTAAGGTGCCAGCCACGTACAATGAGCTGGAGGGTTTGAATCCAGCCCGGGCCCGCCAAACAACAATGATGACTGCAACCAAAAAATGGCCGGGTGTTGTGGCGGGCACCTGTAGTCCCAGCTACTTGGGAGGTGGAGGCAAGAGACTCGTTTGAGCCTAGGAATTGGAGGTTGCTGTGAGCCATGATGCCACAGTTCTCTATCCAGGGTGACAGCTTGAGGCTCTGTCTCAAAAAAAAAAAAAAAAAAAAAGATCACTCTAATATGTGTATAGAAGACCAGAACTCTCTCTAGCTGACTGCATTCCTTTGGAGACCCAAGGGACTCTCTGCCAAGGTGACAGGAGACACATTGCTCAGAAGGAACATTGACGTTGTTGAGAGGCTTGCTTTATTCTATAGTCTAAACTAACAGTAGGACACCCTGTTACAGAACTGAAGAACCCAGTGGCAGGATTGGTATAAATAATGAATGTGAGATCCTTGTTTAAAAATTTGTAAAAAATCTTCTTTCTTTCTTGCATGGCTTCTTTCTCAACTTGCCATTTTTTAAAAAAGTTACTATTACAAGAGTATTTTCTTGGTTCAAGATACTTGTAGTGTGAAAATAGACCCTTGTATTAATCAGAGAAACAGAACCAATAGGACCTATCTATCTATCTATTTAGTTTGAGAAATTAGCTGAAGTTACTGTGGATGCTGAAGAGTCCATTGATCTGTAGCAAGCTAGAGACCCAAGAGAGCCAAAGGTGAGTCCAAGGCCAAAGGCAGGAGAAGCCCAATGTTCTAGTTTGAAGATGGACAGGAAGAAAGCAAATTCTCCGTTCTTCAGTCTCTTTGTCCAATCTAGTCCTTGCATGAATTGGATGAGGCCCACCTGTACTAGGGAGGACAATTCAATTTACTGAGTTAAAAGTTAACTCAGTCATAAACACCTTCATAGACACACTGAGAATAATTTCTAGTTAAATATCTGGGTACCCTGTAGCCCAATCAAGTTAACACATAACATTAACCATCCCAGGAACTCTAAGTAGCAAGCACTCTAAAAGCCTTACTAAGACACTTGTTCTCCAGAGGTTGAGACATGCACGGTCAACTGTATAATCAAGGAAGATGCATAAAACCAGGAAAGCCTCATCAGGTTTTAGAGGAAGCATTTTCTGCACTTGGAGATACTTCTTCAACCATTTACTGGGCAATATGAAAGAATAATTTTGGGTGGGGCCCAAAGCAAGAAGGTACTCTGTAGTATATCCGAGTTGTGGTATAATAAATCCAGTTGCTTAGACCAAATGATCTAGAAGACTTCAATTATTAGAGATAACTGTGAGAAAAAAGGATGTCATGTTGAAGCCTGTGCCAAGCCCCAACAGCACAGTCTTGGAGTAGACCCTTCTAGGGTTCTGGAGCAGATGCATGACATCTATATCAGAAAACAATGTATCATTTGAAAAACAGAGTTAGTCACGCTAACACCCTGGTAGAGAGCAAAAAGCCAGAGCTGCCTTGGCGCCTGTAGCTCAAGCATCTACGGCACCAGCCACATACACTGGAGCTGGCAGGTTCGAATCCATCCTGGGCCCACCAAAACAACAATGATAACTACAACCAAAAAAAAAAAATAGCCAGGTGTTTTGGTGGGTGCCTATAGTCCTAGCTACTTGGAAGGCTGAGGCAAGAAAATTGCTTAAGCCCAAGAGTTTGAGGTTGCTGTGAGCTGTGACATCATGGCCCTCTACCTAGGGTGACAGCTTGAGACTCTGTCTCAAAAAAAAAAAAAAGCCAGAGCCACCTAGCATGAGCTAGTACTATCAGACTCACCGCCAAAATGGATCATCGATAATCCATGATAACTTGGAAGTAATCCATCTGCTCTTAGGCTTGAGCGGGCACAGGGAATATAGGTAAGTGGCATGAGCACACACCCTAATTCCCATGCTATCCACTGCACTTGCACCTGCACCTTTCCCTTGGTTCTCCCTTAGTTCTTGTGGATTTGTTTTTTATGACTAGCCGATGGAGAAGAGAAAAACCAAAGCTTGATTCCTGGATGGATCAGCTTGATATGCTTGCAGACATCTACTCTGACTGCTGCTACTTCAGAGCCCCATTTGAGGGCATCTCTGAAAGATAGTGGGAGAAGAAATTCTCTTAGTGGGCACAACTTGTACTTGGTAGTTCACTTTGTGGGGAAGGAGAAATCTCCTGAGGTAAGGATGTGTGTGGACTGATGGGAACTTGTAAATGGTGTAGCCATTTGATCATGATCTGAAAGGAGCAAGATTAGCAGATGAAGGACAAGAAGGCCTAAGGAAGAGGCTTGTGAATGGACTTTTGGGAGGAGGCAAGAGTGTAAAGATATTTGCATGTGTTAATATATGTAGGGTGTCTGGAAAGTATTCCTTTGTTATTACTATTTTTCTTATTACCTGGCTGGATACTTTCTGGAAACCTTCTTATACAAGAGCTTTTCTCTGTGCAAGAGACAGTAAAGCTCCAAAAGGATGACTCAGTCAGTTTATGTCAGCTATGAACATACTTTGAAGTTAGAGCCCAAAGAATTTCCAGATAGATTGGAAGTGGAGTGTAACAGAAATAGAGGAGTCAAGGATGACACCAATATTTTGGCCTGAGCAACTGGAAAAATGGAGTTGCCATCAAACGAGATTGGATGGAGCATACTTTTTTGCATAAAGATCAGGATTTCAGTTTGGGACATGTTGATTTGACATCTGCTAACTACACAAGTGGAAATGGTAGGTAGGTATTTGATAGGAACACGAGTCTGAAGTTGAGGAGAAAAAGTTCAACTCAAAGTAGAAGCATTGTGACATGGAAAAAAAATCAAATCATAGAAATGACAAATAAGTCTTGCCTGGTAGCCTAAGGGATCTGGGGCAAGGCCTTCCTCCTTATTTGAACTGGTCATGTGTATCATGAGAACTGAAGTGTGAGAAGGGAGGGACTTTTGTCGCCTTTACAATTCAGATATAATTTACAGTTGGGTACATTTTGCAGAGGAGGAAAGTTTGAGATCTTGGACACTGTGGAGTTATGGGCAGTATACAGAAACTTTTAGCTCTCACCCATGTTTTGGTACTTCCCTTTTTCTTGGCACCTGGGAGAATAACACTTCCCTGCCTCCCTTGCAGAAAGTTATGGTCCTTGGGCTTGAGATGACTATTACTTCGATGCTGAAGCATTTCATTTGTGGTGCAGAGCTCTCCAATGTTCCCTTCCCCTGAAGGAGTGAATGTAGAAGCCTGTAGGTACCGCAGGTGGAAGTAGGCAGATCCCTGAGCCATTGCCGATGACTTGTAACCTTGGGTTTCACTCAGATGTGAGGCAGACTTATGTGTGTGTGTTAGGCAACTGAGATTTTGGTGTGATTTGCTATTGCAGAAAATCATCATTAATCCTAATTGATACAGTCTGTTGGTGAGACACCTGGAAATAAGGACCCAGTCTTTGGAGTAGCATGTGTAACAAGAAGTAGAAGAGTCTAAGAAAGCCAAAATTTACTCATGCCACTCTTTTTTGGGGGGGGCTGTGAAGAGCAAAGATGTCTTCCTTCCCATCAATGTGCTAATCTTTTCAATTCTTTAAGACATATTTTTCAAACTGTTTTAGGTTCACAGCAAAATTCAGAGGAGGGTACAGAGATTTTCCATTATCCCTTTCCCCTTCCTTCATTATCAACATCCCTACTGGATGTAACTTTGTCATATTGAGGAGCCTACACTGAGACACCACTATCAGTGCATCCACAGTTTACATCAGGGTTCCCTCTGTGGGTTTGGACATATGTACAATGACATGCATCCACCATTATAGCTTCATACAAATAGCTTCATTGCACTAAAAATTCTCTGTGGTCTACTTGTTCACCCTCCATCCCTCTAATCCCTGGTAACTACTGTCTCCATTGTTTTACCTATCCCAGAATGTCAGACAGTTGAATTCATACAATATGTAGCCTTTACAAATTGGCCTTTTTTAATAATATGTATTCAAAGTTCCTCCCTGTTTTTTCATTTCTTTTTGGCACTGAATTAAACTCTGTTGCCTCGATGTACCACAGTATGTTTATCCATTCACCTACGGATGGACATCTTGTTTGCTTCCAAGTTTTGGCAGTTATGAACAAAGCTGCTATAAACATGTGTTTGGAAGTTTTGTGTGGACATAATTTTTTCAGAGTCCTATGGGTCAATACCAACAAGGGTGATTACCAGGTCATGTGGTAAAATGTATTTAGATTTGTAAGAAATCATCAAGCAGTCTTCTAAGGTGGCTGAATCATTTCTATTTCCATCAATAATGACTAGCCTTTCTGTTGCTCCAGGATACTGTAGTGTCAGCATTTTGGATTTTGGCCGTTCTAATATATGCATAGTGCAGTATCTAACTGTTGTTTTAATTTGCATCTCCCTGATGACATTTACTGCAGGGCATCATTTCACATGCTTACTTACCATCTATAGATATTTTTGGTGAAATATCTGTTCAGATCTTGTTCACATTTTTAATTGGTTTTTTTTCTTGTTGAGTTTTAAGAGTTTGTTGTATATTTTGGATAACAGTTCAGATATGTCTTTTGATCTTCTAGGAGTTTCGTAGTTTTGTGATTTACATTTATGTCTATGTTCCATTTTTGGTTAATTTTTGGGAAGGATGTATTCTTTTCAAATTTCTATTACAGTTTATACATTGTTTCTGTTCTTTTCCCTTTATGTTGCTGTAGTAAACCATGGGACTTATTTTGATGACACGAATCTACAAATATGTACAATGAACCTTCAGGAGTCATAATCAAACAGGTGATTAGACCTCTAAGTTGCTTAAAGACACCACTCAGAGGGAAAGTTTGCTTACGGAACAATTAACCATTAAGCCACAGATGGTTAATGGGATTTCCAGTGTACCCAACTAACATTTGTTAATGATAATAATGGATTTATGCTTTCAAAGCTCGGGGGTTAGATTTATACTATACCCCACATATCTTTGTCTCAGTCTTTTTTGCCCTTGGTGGGTCAGGCTTGAGAATAAAAATTTGTGTGCGTTTGGTGGGAAGAATGATTCTATGATGTATGGTTTCACTTGTATGGTGTCTAAATCTTATTTGTCACTATTCCTTCTGGAATGCTCTGGAGGGAAGATACTACTAAGGTTGGGATTAAAGTATACAGTACTTCCTGGAGTTTGTGATTGATGCTTTGTGAATATCAGTCTGTGTTTAATCTGTACAATAGGACAGAAAAACAATAAGATAACAACAACAAAATATAGAAACAAAAATTTCTACCAAGCACATTTTAATGGAAGAAGAAATTTTGTACCAAGCTCAAGAATGAAACTTAATATCATACAGTGAGATGGTTTATTTTTTATCAGTTGGACTGAGTCAGGGGATACTGAGGTATTAGGTCAAACATTATTTGGGGTGTTTCTATCAAGGTGTTTTGGGATAAGATTAACATTGAATTTGGTAGTCGGACTAAAGCAGATTGCCCTCTCCCCCCATGAGGGTGGGCCTCATCTCATCACTGGAAGGTCTGAACAGAATAAAAAGGCTGACCCCGCATTTAGTGAGGGAGAGTTATTCCCATCTGACACCTCCAAAATGGGATATTGGGTTTTTTTCCCTGCCTTCAGACACAAAGTGAGTCTTGAGCCTGCTACATATGGGAGCAATACTGTAGTGCAGTTCTCAGGCCTTCTGACTCTGCGGGAACAACACCATCTCTCAGGTCCCCAGCTTGCTGATTACTCTGCAGATCTTGGGACTTGTCTGCCTCCATCATCACATGTGTTAATTCTTTGTATTATAATAAACCTTTTTATATATACAGTGTATGTCCTGCTGGTTCGCTCCGCTAGAGAACGCTGGCTAATACACATGAGTCTTTCAACAATAACAGCTACTTTTTCTTGGAGATCTAGAAAATTGGCCAATTGATAATTAAAGAAAGCTCATTACCAAGCAAATACCAAAAAGCTATTCACCTTTGAAAGACAGCATTTTCATTATAGAAACAGCAGAAAAGGACTTAGGAAACTAATGAAAAAACATAAAAATGCAAATTACCGCCACTAATTGGTTACATTTTCAAACACACTCTGAATTATTAATTTATGAAGAATAAATATCCCTCTTCTTATATATAACCCCTCCCCATGATTCGCATTAGAATTGCATTTTAGTATTCTTTAGTATAATTGCCTTCAGCTTTTGTTGAGGGGAAAAGAGGAAGAACCAAAGAATTCAGATTTTCTCCGAAGTCCCAAACTCTTCTGTTAAAAAGTTCCCTGTCCAATTCCCAGTCTGTGCCTTTGGTCAATGAGGAGCTGAACTGAAGGTGCATGCATGAGAATGGTGGTTCTCAACCTCCCTAATGCCACGGCCATTTAATACAGTTCCTGTGGGTCACAACCCACAGGTTGAGAACCGCTGCATTAGAATGTAAGTTGCAAGAGGGTGGGTATCATCACATCTCCTTGACTCACTGTGCCATTCCAAGGACTTTAAAAAAATTAAAGGCAATTCCACTTAAGGATTGATCATACAACAAATTAAGGGCACTATTTCTTTTAGTGTAGCTTTAGTTTCACAGCAAAATTTAGGGGAAGGTGCAGAGATTTCCCATTATACTACCTATGGCCACTCCTCTCCACCATTCACGCCCTTCCCATTATCAGTATCCTGATGGTACACTTATTAAAACTAATGAACCAACGTTCATGCATTATCACCCCAAGTCCATAGTTTATGTTAGGGCTCACTATTGGTATTGTAAGTTCAATAGCTTGGGCAAATGTCTAATGACGTCCATCCACTATTGTAACATCATAGAGTGTTTCTGCTGCCCTGAAGATAATCTGTATTCTGCCTGCTGATCTTCCTTCTCTCTAATCTCTGATCTCTGGCAACCACCATCTTTTTACTGTCCCCAAGGTATATCAAGCATCTTTCAGTCTCTGGCACACAGCTTAAAACAGCACTTATCAAGGCAGTCACTGCTTCCCAGTTTGACAGATCAATGGCAAGCCCTCATCTTACTCTGTATTTGACACTTTTAGTTTATTACTTATTTTCTTTTGTCTTCACTGGATAGTTCCTCTCAATCTCTGGCCATTTTCCTCTTTCTAATATGTGCAGGATCCCAGGGCTTGATCCTCATGTTTTTTTCCTTTTGTGACAGCATTTAATCCCATGGTTTTAAATACTGTCTAGAAGTTGAGACTCCAGAATTTTTTCCTCCAGATCCCATCTTTCCCCTGAACTCCAGATCAACATAGTAAGTCCTTATTTAATGTTGTGGACAGGTTCTTGGAAACTGCAACTTAAGTGAAACAACGTATAATGAAACCATTATTATCACAAGCTAATTGATGTAAAGAAGCGTCAAGATCCTACGGCATATTTCTGGTCATGAAAACATCACAAAACTTCTATGTAGAAGTGGGATAGCTGGATCACAGAGTAGTCAATTTTTGTTTTCCATAATGACTATATCAATTTAGATTTCCACCAACAAGGGTTTCTTTTCCCTTCCATTGTTGCCAGAACTTGTTATCTTTTGTCCAGACTTTCTATCTAACTGCAAAGTCAGCACTGCTCATCAAGAGTTTCAAAATCAGCAGATAACAAGTTGCATGAATCTGAGAACCCAAGAGAAAGCAGCTGGAAGACTGTGTACTGTATATTATATGATTTGATTTATTTGATATTCTGTATGTTTCTGTTCATGTGACGGAGTTAATTTCCAGTGGCTTGTCATTGACTGCAAAAGGGCATGAGGCAAGTTTTGGAGTGATGATAAATAGTCCTTATCTTAATTATGGCTGTGGGATGTGGTGGTGACATGACTTTATACAGTTGACAATACTCCTTGAACTACATCCTTCAAATGGGTCTTGTTTTTTCTTTTTTTCCAACTGAATTAGTCTCTTTTTATTCTCTTGGCAATTTCTTCCACAGTTACTACTTCCGTTGTAGGTGATGAAATGTGTTAAGGCTCCACTTCAAGTGTTGGCACTGCTATGAGCATGGTCTCTCCCTTTACCG
>CAUYON010080743.1:0-36236 GCA_963573935.1 Arctocebus calabarensis | reverse complement strand
TTTTTTTTTTTTGAGACAGAGCCTCAAGCTGTCACCCTGGGTAGAGTGCTGTGGCATCACAGCTCACAGCAACCTCCAATTCCTGGGCTCAAGCGAGTCTCTTGCCTCCGCCTCCCAAGCAGCTGGGACTATAGGCGCCCGTCACAACGGCTGCAGAGCTTTTAACTGTGTTCTTCCCTGGGACATTTGTTTGTCATTTTAAAACTTGTTTGGCCAAATGGCATTTATTTTCTAATTGCAGCTGTAAAGAAGAAAGTCCAGCTGTTGTGAAAAAGGAGGAAAAGGTACTTCGGGAATTATTTGGAACAGACATAAGGTGCTGTGCGAGAAATGAACTGGGCAGGGAATGTACCAAGCTGTTTACAATAGGTAACCTTATAAAATACCACGTGCTTTTGTTTGCATCCTCTAGAAACTAGTGGAGGTTAATAGTAACTGCACAGGTGATCATTCAGCTTCAGAAATTCTATAGTTCCTTTTACGCATTTAAAATGTAATATCAGGGATTCTGTAAATGCTGATTCTTCATAAAAGAGGAGTCACTCTCAGAAAGATTGTTTTACTAATGTGGTTAGTATCCTTTGCAGTGATGCTAAAAATCTGTGTTCCTCGGAATGTTCAGGATATATTGTGCGATAAAGAAAAATCACTTTTCTTCTTACTTGTGATTTTTTTTTCATCTTCTAGACCTAAATCAAACCCCTCGGACTACACTGCCACAATTATTTCTTAAAGTAGGGGAACCTTTGTGGATAAGATGCAAAGCTGTCCATGTGAACCATGGATTCGGGCTCACCTGGGAGTTAGAAAACAAAGCCCTCGATGAGGTAAGAGGACCAGTTTGTGTTCTGAAAGTGCAAAAACCATGAACTGATAGTACAGGCTGCAAATATTAAATTCAAACTCTGTTCTATTAAAACCTAGGGCAGCTACTTTGAGATGAGTACCTATTCAACAAACAGAACTATGATACGGATTCTGTTTGCTTTTGTATCATCAGTGGGAAGAAACGACACTGGATATTACACTTGTTCCTCTTCCAAGCATCCCAGTCAGTCAGCTTTGGTTACCATCGTAGGTAAGACAGGCTGCTGGCGCAATCTTTCTTCCTATTTTTAGTTGCTCTAGTGTGGAATGTGAGGTATGTAGTACAAATGCTGATTTCAATTTAATGTTGCTATCGAGAAGCTGAAAAAGAAACTGAGTTAGAATAGCTTTACAAAGATAAACTGCCCACTCCCTTTTCCAGTTAAACCAGACTACTTGAATGCCGCTGTCTTGGCACTTAGCACATTGTCATGCAACCGTGTTTTTATTTGCTTTTGTCCTCCAATAGCCTATAAATTTCCCAAAGACAGGGACAGCCCCTCTGTCTTTATCAGTGCCAGAACCTGGCACACAGGCTGACGCAAAATAGGCACTTAATATTTGTTCTAAGAACCAACTAACTGCAAGGGCAGTGACCATGACAGAGAGAACTGTACAAGCCCTCAGAGGCACTGAAATGAACTCGGGCGATGTAGAATCTGAAAACAACCGTGTGTAAGTACTCAGATTAGTGTACAGCCTTTCACTGTAATGAAGCTGCTGAGAAATGCAATGTAGTGAGATCCTTAACGAACTGATAAGTGTTCCATAAAGAAACCTTGTGAATATTGCTAGCCAGATTCCTCTTCCATTTGTGCCTTGAGATTATTTTACGTGGGACCTGTCACTGAGAGAGTGGGGCTGGCTGAGAGCAGGGGCTTTCAGACTCAGCCAGGGGACCCAGAGTGAGAATGGGTGAGCCCTTTAGCTCTTGAAATTGTCTGCAAAATCTATAGCCTTATTTATACATTTCTCTGCAAAGATAGTCAGCTACTTATATCCCATCCTTTATATATATCTCCCATTCTTAAAGGAATTCTTGACTCGAAAAGTGTATGAGCTCAGGCTTAGAACGAGGCAGAATTCTCCTGTATTTTCTCTCGGGCTAGCAAGGCTGACCATGTTGTAGGGTGTTACCACCTGACTTCTCATGCATTAAACTGATGAATAAAAGTTTATTTTATCTTTCTCAATATAGTTCCGCATGAATCTCATTATCTAACTTATAAACACATTTTTTCTTACAGAGAAGGGATTTATAAATGCTAACGATTCAAGTGAAGATTATGAAATTGACCAGTATGAAGAGTTTTGTTTTTCGGTCAGGTTTAAAGCGTATCCACAAATCAAATGCACGTGGACTTTCTCTCAAAAATCATTTCCTTGTGAACAAAGTGGTCTCGATGATGGATACAGGTGAGGCCAGAAAGAGCCCTAAGGCTTCATTTTTAGCACAACTCTCCTTCCTTGTTGCCCTCAGGAAGAGCAGTTTTAAACTTACAGAGTGAAATTGACTTATTAGGAGTTTATTATGGAATTGAAATTGAAGCCGAGATAGCAACCTGCAGATGCGAGGAGTCCATAGCAGAAAAACAGAGTCTGATCCGTTGGAGAGCGGTTCTGTGGCATTTTCTGAGTCACAAGATAGTTGCTTCCTGTTTAAGGGTATGGTGCTCCGAGTCTCCTTTAGCACATTTGCAGCTGATTGAGGAAGTAAAACTTCTTAAAAACAGGAAAACATTACCTATAGGTATACTGATTTGAGTTTTTAAAACATAAATGCAGAAATAGCTCAGTAGTAAGTGGTAAGAAAAATTTTGTTTTCCTGAGGGTCGTACAGCTATTAAGATTCTCGTATAGCAGGAATTCTTCATTCCTTCTTTGGAAAACAAAAAGACACCTCTTACCTATTTAAGCTAATCTGTGCAGTGACATGGTTTCAGGCTAAACTGTGAGCAACTAAGAAAGAGTGTTATCTCTCAAACAAGACACTGAATCATTGTTTTTCAGCATGTGACTCATAAATCAACTACTAAGAACTGTTTTGGCAAATGTTAAAAATGTGCATTCCTAGCTCCCATGCAAAATCAAAATCGGGGCAGAATGCCCACATTCCGTATTTTTCTTTTCTAGAGACGGTCTCATTCGGTCACCCACGGTGAATTGCAGTAGGACAGTCACAGTTCACTGCAGCCTGGTGCTCCTGGGCTCAAATAATCCTCAGGCCTCAGCCTCCCCAGTAGTAGGGACCACAGGCGTGTGCCACCATGCCCAGCTAATTTTTTTTTAAAAATTGGTAAGGACCAGTCTCTTAATGTTGCCCAGGGTGAGTCCAAACACCTGGACTCAAGTGATCCTCCCGCCTTGTCCTCTGTCCTTGGCTTGCTAAAGCACTGGGATTAGAGGTACAAGCTTCTGTGCCCTACTCCAAGATATTATCATTTTAATATAAACTCAAAGGCCAGGCGCAAGGAAAAAAACCGTAGCGTTTGGATATATTGAGTTCAATTAAATCTATTAGTAAGCTTAACTTCGCTTGTTTCTTTTTATTTCTTTGTATAGCTAACTGGGAATTTAAAAACAATATAACAGGCTTGCGTTTGTGGTTCGCATAATATTGTATTTTTCTGAATAGTGCTAGATGAGCAGTAGGAGTTAATGTCTTTTCACCTTGATTCTGCAAAGTGTTTGCCTGGGGATCATTGTGTTGCTTTTCACACCCCAAAGTAATTTGTAACTGGTCTTTGTTTACATTTTTAAAGAGTCCCTCTGCACCCTAATGTTGGAAACATTTTTTTGAGACAGGATGTCATTCTGTTGTTGCCTGGGCTAGAGTCCAGGGGTGTCATCATAGCTCAATATACAACCTCAAACTCCTGGATTCAAGCAATTCTCCTGTCTCATCTTCCCAAAGTGCTGGGGTTACAGAGTGAGCCCCCACACCCTTCCCATAGCGTTCATTGTTCAGTTAATTAAGGAAGCATCCTTTGGCCTGGGGGCTGACTGATACATCTTCCCCGGGTCAGGGCTTCTGGCAGCAGCACTGCTCACATCATGGGCTGGACACCTCCTAGCTGTGGAGGACTGCCCTCTGCCCCGAAGGATATTTACCAGCATGCCCAGCCTCTGGCTCTTCCCACTGGACGCCAGTAGCACATCTTTTCCCAGTGTAGCAACGAAAATATCTCCAGACCTTGCCAGGTGTACCCTGGTGAGAAATACCACCCCTAGTTATAGAACCATTGCCTTAGAGGGATCACCCCTTAGCCGTGAGCTCTTACTCAGAACTGCCAAATGTTTAAAAGTAGGTCAGGGAGTCGGCCCTTCTCTACCCTAGTTGAAATAGTGGCCTGTGCTTAAAAGGAAATCAAGGTGTCACTGTTTTCTCTCTTCTTTATATTTTGTCCTGGTGTTAGATAAGCTCTTAGCATGATGGGAATCTCTTCTGAGCCTGAGTCAAAGAGAGAAAGGATCAATTCAATTTACTTCACTAAGTATTACTTTAACACCCCCTTGGTGGGTTTGATGCTATGATGGACTGCAAGAGTGAGTAAGGTAATTAATGAATGTCTCTTCACATAGATTGCTGCTGTGCTGGTGCATCTGGCGTAACCTTTTGCGATTTGATAGACTCACTGATTAGAAGACCTTGTCTCTGATATATGGGTCATGGGCCAATCTAGTGGGCTAGTTAATTTCATTCCATGGCCATAATCTGCACCCATGACCCCAACTTGTAATACTATAGAGGTACCCAAATGAGTGAATGGGGGGGGGATCTTCCTCCCATTGTGTTTTGTATGTCTCTTATTCGTAATTATCTGGTGCTATAGTTACCTTTTTGTATGTTGTAGCTCACCAGTGGGTTTATAAGCTCTGTAAGGATAGGTGCTCTTCCATTTCTTGATCTTTGTAAAATGCCTTGTTCAGTAAATGTGTGTTTAATGAATGAATTTATCACCACCCTTGGAAAACAGGTCAAAGGTGAATCAATAGCATTCTCTTTGCACTACAAAGACCAAGCACATGGCACTTGCCGTAACACCCAACACTGAGGGCTTACTGTATTTAAAAGTTTTGAAGAGCTACAATCTTTGTTGGTGCCAATAATGTACTAGATGTTATGTGTCCCTACCCAACAAGGAAAAGGAAAGATGGAGACTCCTTTGGGAAATAATATACAAGGAAAAGGAAAGATGGAGACTCCCTTGGGAAAAAGAAGTTCAAAATATTGAACAAAAGCATTGAACAATGAAAAATTTGGACACCTCTTGATTGAGCTGGGGGATGGCAGACTAAATTATACTCTGAGTTCTTTTCAACTTTTTATTATAAAAAGTTTCAGATTTACTAATAAGCTAAAAGAACAGTGCCGTGCGCATCCCTCATCCAGCTACAGCTGACAATTTAATTGAACTGACTTTATTTTGTGAAGTACAGTATTTCAATCATGCTACAAGATTGTACATGCAAAGTGACACAACATTTTTAGGTTTTGTTTTTTAATTTGTAACCAAAAGGCCTCTGTAATAACATTACTCCTGAAACAGCTTTGGTGTGGTCATGGTGTGTGTGCCAGAAGTCTCTCCCACATTCACAGCTTCATTTCTCCAATTTACTTCCTCAAATATTACACCAAAGTTTATTAGGCCTTGCTGTAGGTGTTTGCATTTTATTAAATTATAACTTTCTAGCCGTCCTAATATCCTGGTCCTCATAAACGTTTCCAGGATATTTCACCTGTTAATTTGCATAGTCTGTCTCTAGGGCTTTCTTGCAAACACTAAATCTACTTTACCTTTTCCATGTTTCATGGTAAAAAAAAAAAAAAAGCTGTATTAGACTGTTGTAATTTTTAATTGATCTCTACTGAAAGACTTTCCTTTGCCTTGTCTATTCCTTGTGTTTTCTTTTGCCTGAAATATTTAATCTTCCATCTCTAAAAACCTAAGTTCTACTGGTGACAGGTACTAACCACTCACTGGGTAAACAGTCATGTGGTGGTTGCTGATTCAGTGTGAACCAGGGTCCTGCTCAGAAGAACTGACATACAAAAAGCAAGCTCGCAGGTATAAAGAGTGTCCTGGTAGAAGCTGAGTGAGCCCGTGGGAGGAACTTCTTTTTTGAAGAAGAGCCTAGAATGTAGACAGGAGAGGAAAGACATTTGGGTCTAGGGAAATGCCGAGAGGCCCCGTTCACTTCTGCTACTGGTGGCAGTCACCTTGGCTCCTATTCTGCCAAAGACCCCACTCATAGGAGTCATATGATGTCATAGGCTGATACCATACGATATCCTTATCAGAATTTCTTCTTCAATAGGTTCTTGGTCTTGGGGATTCAAAGAATGAATCCACAGACCACAAATCAGTGGTAAGACAGGATTTATTTTACAGAAAAGAATACAGAAAAAGCACCAGAGCTTCAGGCAGAGGGAAAAACCCAAGTCAGAAAAAATCTCCCCCTGGGTCCTTTTTCTAGGGGGGTGTGTGTGTATATATATGTATATCTCAACAAATGAAAGGGGAAAATGTCAGCGAGTTCCCAGGCCTAGGAAATTGACCAGGCCTGGGAAATGGGTGGTTCCCTGTTGAGCCACAAATGCAAAGGTTAGGGAGACAGAGGCAGGGTGGAGACACTACGGCAGTCCTGGAGCAGGCCACCTGGATGTGTCTCCCCAGCAGTTGACTGGCCCCCACAGCTACTGGAGCCTCCTGCACCCCCTCTGCCTACCCTCCAACCTGCTGGCTCCCCTGCACTCTGCCAACCAACATCCTGGGGCAGAGACCAAAGGCGGCAGGTCCTCCCTCAGCTGGGCTGCGCAGGCCAGGATGCCACCTGCCCTGTGTCAGTATCAGCCCCATCATGGGAAGCCACTGTTGCCATATAATGTGCACAAGCCTTTATATGGATTTTTCTTTGTTCAAGACAGAGTCTTACTATGTCCCTGGCTAGTCTCTGTGTCCCAGGCTAGAGACTGCTGGTGTCAGCCTGGCTCACAGCAGCCTCAAACTCCTGGGTTCCAGCCATCCTTCCGCCTCAGCCTCCTGAGTAGCTGGGACTGCAGGCACAGGCCACTATGCTGGGCTAACTTTTTTTCTATTTTTAGGAGACATGGGTCTTGTGCTTCCTCAGGTTGAACTTTTAACCCCAAGGAGAGAAAAGACATTTGGGTCCTGCTTCTGCCTCCCCAGTAGCTGGGACTATATGTGTGAGCACTGCACCCAGCCGGATTATTTCATTTAATTCTCGAAATCCTATTTTATGAAATACGGAAACTGAGGGGAAAGTCCATACCCTTCATTCACTCCTGTTTTCTGAAATTGCCTTTTTAAAAAAGCACACTTGTAATTCCACCTCCGGAAATCACATTTCAGACTTTTGCTATGTGACCACCCTGAAAGGTACATAAAATATAGATCTTTATACAAACATGAGATAATTATGCCATTTGTAATCTGATTTTCCACTTTATCACGAGTAGCTCTTCCGTAAGCGTGTCATTGTATTTGTTCTTGTTTTTAATGACTGCATTGTATTCGTATTCTACTTTTTTTTTTTTTTTTTGAGACAGAGCCTCAAGCTGTCACCCTGGATAGAGTGCTGTGGCATCACAGCTCACAGCAACCTCCAATTCCTGGGCTCAAGTGAGTCTCCTGCCTCCGCCTCCCAAGTAACTGGGACAATAGGCGCCCACCACAACACCCTGGCCATTTTTTTGGTTGCAGCTGTCATTGTTTGGCAGGGCCCGGGCTGGATCTGAACCCGCCAGCTCAGGTATACGTGGCTGGCGCCTTAGCCCGTTGAGCCACAGGCGCAGAGCCTCGTATTCTACTTTTATACATTTTTATTTTAACTTTGTACACATTTTTATTTTAACTAACTATTAATCTTAAGGCTTTTTTTCTTTCACCTTTCTGTTAAAACAAGTTTTTTATTTTTTATTTTATTTTTAGAGACAGAGTCTCACTCTGTTGGGGCTGGGCTAGAGTGCAGCAGCTCCTCGCAGGCACTGTCATAGCTCATCACAGCCTCAAGTGATCCTCCTGCCTGGGCCTCCTGTGCAGCTGGGACTAGTGTGAGGCATTTTTCTTTTTATTTTGATGTGATTTTCCTGCTTACTGTGCACCCCAAAGTAAAGCTTCTAAATTTTTTTTTTTTTTGAGACAGAGTTCCGCTTTGTCATTCTTGGTAGAGGACTGTGGTGTCACAGCTCACAGCAACCTCCAACTCTTGGGCTTAAGTAATTCTCTTGCCTCAGCCTCCCATGTAGCTGGGACTATAGGTGTCCACCATAACACCTGGCTATTTTTTTGGTTGTAGTTGTCTTTGATGTTTGGCAGACCCAGGCCAGATTCTAATCCACCAGCTCCAGTGTATGTGGCTGGCACCCTAGCTACAGAGCTACAGGTGCCAAGCCAGCTTCTAAAATATTTTTCAGTCAGTCTTTTTTTTTTTTTTTTTTTTTGAGGCCGTCTCGTTCTGTCCCCTGGTCTAGAATGTTGTGGTGTCAGCCTCGCTCACAGCAACCTCAAACTCCCACTTTCCTCCTGTCTCAGCCTCCCAAGTAGCTGGGATTAGAGATGCATGCTACCATGCCCAGCTAATTTTTTCTATTTATAGTAGAGACAGGGACCTCAATTTTGCTCAGGCTAGTCTTGAACTCCTGGCCTCAAGCAATCTTCTGCCTCAACCTCCCAGAGTACTAGGATTACAGCCACCTCATCCAGCCCCTAAATTTCTTTTTCATTTGAAATGATTACTGGACTTAATAAACCTCATAGTAATGATAATTGAACACATTTTTTTTGTTTTTTATGTGCTAGGCCCCACTGTAAGTAGTGCTTTTTTTTTCTTAAGAAGCTAAAGCAGCTGGAAGAAGACCCCTTTTTCTTCCTCCCTTTCCCCTGCTACTTGAAATGCTTTTATTTTTTATTGTTTTAGGCTCACTGAGGGCACAAAGAATTAGGTTACACTGATTGCATTTGTTAGGTAAAGTCCCTCTGATAGTTGTATCCTGTCCCCAAGAGGTATGGAGTGCATTTAGAATGGCTAGAGCAGCCCTCCGCAGTCCTGTACACATGGAGATAATTGTAGGAAGGTGGTGCTTTTTTATTTTGAAAATTTCTCTAAGAGCTGTATAAGGTAGATACTATTATCATATTATCTTCCTTTTACGAAGAAACAGGTACATGGATGTTAAGCGACTTGCCCAAGTTCACACCGCCAGGCAAATTGCAGAGCCGTGCTTCTAGCAAAAGCAGTTAGCTCCAATGTCTCTGTTTTTTTGTTTTTGTTTTTGTTTTTTTTGAGACAGAGCCTCAAGATGTCACCCTGGATAGAGTGCTGTGGCATCACAGCTCACAGCAACCTCCAATTCCTGGGCTCAAGCGAGTCTTCTGCCTCTGCCTCCCAAGTAGCTGGGACTACAGGCGCCCACCACAACGCCCGGCTATTTTTGTTTGGGTTGCAGCCGTCATTGTTGTTTGGCGGGCCCAGGCTGGATTCGAACCCACCAGCTCAGGTTTACATGGCTGGCACCTTAGCCCACTGAGCCACAGGCGCCGAGCCGCAAATAAACTCTTTAATATTTTAGTGTGCTTCAGTTTATCCTTTAACATGAGCAAGGTATGATTCTATGCTATTTATTCTTAGGTCTCCAAATCCTTATTTGATCTGAAGATTTAGGTGTCCCTTCAGTTTTGTTCTATACTAAATATTTATTTATTTATTTATTTATTTATTTATTTATTTATTTATTTATTTATTTTTTGAGACAGAGCCTCAAGCTGTCACCTGGATAGAGTGCGATGGCATCACAGCTCACAGCAACCTCCAATTCCTGGACTCAAGCGAGTCTCTTGCTTCCGCCTCCCAAGTAGCTGGGACTACAGGCGCCCGCCACAACACCCAGCCATTTTTTGGTTGCAGCCGTCATGGTTGTTTGGCGGGCCCGGGCTGGATTTGAACCCACCAGCTCAGGTGTACGTGGCTGGCACCTTAGCCTGTTGAGCCACAGGCGCTGAGCCTTTAAATGTTGCACCTCCCCATTTGTATTAGATCTTCTCATTTTTTCCTCTGTTTTTTTAGTCATGATTCCTTCCTTATTTTTTCTACCTTTTTCTTGTCTTCTTTTTCTTGCTGTGCTATTGGTTGAGTGAGTTTTTGTTTGCTTGGTTTTTTTTGTTTATGTTTTTTAGAGACAGTCTCACTTTATTGCCCTTGGTAGAGTGCCGTTGCATCATAGCTCACAGTAACCTCCAATTCCTGGGCCTAGGTGATTCTCTTGCCTCAGCCTCCAGAGTAGCTGGGATTACAGACGCCCGCCACAGAGCCCGGCTACTTTTTGTTGCAGTTTGGCTGGGGCTGTGTTTGAACCTGCCACCCTCAGTATATGGGGCCGGCGCCCTACTCACTGAACCACAGGCACTGCCCAATTGATATATATATATTTTTTTTCAGAAGTATCACCCACACTCTGGGAGGCCGAGGCAGGTGGATTGCCCTGAGCTCACAGGCTGGAGACCAGCCTGAGCCAGAGTGAGACCTCATCTGTAAAAATAGCTAGGCATTGTGGTGGGCTCCTGTAGTCCCAGCCAACCTCAAACTATTGGACTCAAGCGATTCTCTTGAGCCTCAGTATTAAGAAGCCTCTGCTGGGCCCGGCACCTGTGGCTCAAGTGGCTAAGGCACCAGCCACATACACCTGAGCTGGTGAGTTCAAATCCAGCCCTGGCCCGCCAAACAACAATGACCGCTGCAACCAAAAAATAGCCAGGTGTTGTGGCGGGCACCTGTAGTCCCACCTACTTTGAAGGTGGAGGCAGGAGAATTGCTTGAGCCCAGGAGTTAGAGGTTGCTGTGAGCTGTGATGCCATGGCACTCTACCCAGGGTGACAGCTTAAGGCTCTGTCTCACAAAAAAAAAAAAAAAGCCTCTGCTGGGTGAATGTATCAGGGATCCTCCCCTCATTCTGATTACTGAGGCTCAAACAATTCTTTTGAGCCCAAGAGTTTGATGTTGCTGTGAGCCATGGCACTTTACCGAGGGTGACAAAGTGAAAAAAAATGCTCATCATCTTTAATCATCAAAGAAATGCAAATCAAAACCACTTTGAGATATCACCTAATTCCAGTAAGATTAGCCCACATCACAAAATCCCCAAACTACAGATGTTGGTGTGGATATGGAGAGAAGGGAACACTTCTTTTCTTTTTTTTTTTTGAGACACAGCCTCAAACTGTCACCCTGCGTAGAGCGCTGTGGCATCACAGCTCACAGCAACCTCCAACTCCGGGGCTCAAGCGAGTCTCCCGCCTCCGCCTCCCAAGTAGCTGGGACCACAGGCACCCGCCACAATGCCCGGCCATTTTTTGGTTGCAGCCGTCATTGTTGTTTGGCAGGCCTGGGTTGGATTCGAACCCACCAGCTCAAGTGTACGTGGCTGGCACCTTAGCCTGTTGAGCCACAGGTGCTGAGCCGGGAACACTTCTACACTGCTGGTGGGAATGCAAGTTAATACGACTGTTTTGGAAAGAAGTTTGGAGGACACTGAAGGAACTAAAAGTAGACCTACCATTTGATCCTGCAATTCCTCTACTTGGTATATACCCAGATGATCAAAAATTATTTTACAACAAAGACATTTGCATCAGAATGTTTATTGCAGCCCAATTCATAATAGCCAAGACATGGAAACAGCCCAAGTGCCCATCAACCCATGAATGGATTAACAAATTGTGGTATATGTACACCATGGAATACTATGCAGCCATAAAAAAGAAGGAGACTTCACATCTTTTATGTTTATCTGGATGGAGCTGGAACATATTCTTCTTAGTAAAGTATCTCAAGAATGGAAAAAATTTATCTTCGTTCATTCTTTATGTGGTTTTTGTTTCTAGTCCTTATCTTAAACATTGTTATTGTTATTAAATTTTAAGCCTTTTGGCTCAGCGCCTGTGGCTCAACAGACTAAGGCGTCAGCCACGTACACCTGAGCTAGCGGGTTTGAATCTCGCCTGGGCCTGTCAAACAACAATGACAGATGCAACCAAAAAAATGGCCAGGCATGGGTGTTGCTTGTGGCTCAGTGGGTAAGGCGCCGGCCCCATATACCAAGGGTGGTGGGTTCAAAACCAGCCCCAGCCAAACTGCAACAAAAAAATAGCCAGGCGTTGTGGCGGGCGCCTGCAGTCCCAGTTACTCGGGAGGCTGAGACAAGAGAATCGCCTAAGCCCAGGAGTTGGAGGTTGCTGTGAGCTGTGATGCCATAGCACTCTATCCAGGGTGACAGCTTGAGGCTCTGTCTCACACAAAAAAAAAAGAAAGAAATCAATATATAACCACCTACACATTCATATGAATGGCAAAATGTAACTATAGTTCAGAAAGTAGAAGGGAAGAGGAGAGAGAGGGGAGGGGAGGGAGGATATGGGAGGAGGGAGGATATTCAGGGGGACCTCACCTAATGTGCATGATGCAATGGTACATTTCAAAACTATTAAGAAATGAAGGCTCAGCGCTGTGGCTCAACGGGCTAAGGCGCCAGCCACCTGAGCTGGCGGGTTCGAATCCAGCCCGGGTCTGCCAAACAACAATGGTGGCTGCAACCTAAAAATGGCTGGGTGTTGTGATGGGCACCTGTAGTCCCAGCTACTTGGGAGGCTGAGGCAAAAGACTCGCTTGAGCCCAGGAATTGGAGGTTGCTGTGAGCTGTGATGCCACAGAACTCTATCCAGGGTGACAGCTTGAGGCTCTGTCTCAAAAAAAAAAAAAGAAAAAAGAAATGAATACAATTGTGATGGACGTGTTTCTTAGTTCAATGTAAGCATTTCACATTGTATATCGAAGCAGTACTCTAAACCCCATAAATGTATCAATGTTCAAAGTTATGATTTAATAAAAAACAATTTAGAAAGTAAAAAAATAAAGCAGTCCCACCACCACTCTCTGATTCATCCAGTCCTATCTGGGTCCCCAACAATGCCACTATCAGTGATTCCTTATATTGCCAGGGTTTTTTCCCAGAAATTACATATAGTAGAACCTCTGTAATTATCTACAAACTGGTCAACATATGGAAATGGTAACAAAAGGAACTAGGCCTATTGTACTGATACAATGTACACATAATGCATGTCTGGTCTATGAAAATTAGGTCAATTTAAGGAAGTGGTTACTATAGGGAGGTGGCCAACTATGAAAGTTCTACTGTATTTGAGATTTGTGGAAGAAAAAGTGCATTTGATAAGTAATAACTGGTTTATTTTTGCACTTAATTAACCAAAGGCGTTCAACTGTCAGAGCTTCCAGTCAGCAGGAGGTAAGATACCCTTAGCCCAAAGTAAGGAAACAGCATGTTAATCAAGCTGTGCAGCTTCTCCTGGGTGAATGCATCAGGGACCCTTCCTTCATTCCGATTCCAGGGATTTGAAGACTCCAGAGGAGAAGGTCCTGCCCTGCAGAACCCTCCAGCAGCAGCAGATCCAAGGGTGATACAAAGGGGAGGGGGATCTTACATGGTTCCCAGGGCATAAACATTACCAGGCCAAAAGGCTGGTTAGCAATGGTGGGAGGCAAGAGGGGTATGCACACGGCTTACAATAGGACTTTAGTAGCCTCAGGAAACAGAATTTAAAAATGTGCCATTTGTGGCTAGGTGCAGTGGCTCACGCCTGTGATAGTAGCACTCTGGGAGACTGAGGCAGGTGGATTGCTTGAGCTCACAGGTTGGAGACCAGCCTGAGCAAGAGCGAGACCCCGTCTCTAAAAAAAGCCGGGCATTGTGGCAGGCACCTATAGTTCCAGGTACTCGGGAGGCTGAGGCAAGAGAATCAATTGAGCCTAAGAGTTTGAGGTTGCTGTGAGCTATGATGCCATAGCACACTACTGCAGGCAACAAAGTAAGACTCTGTCTCAAAATAAATAAATACAATACAATACAATATGCATGTGTGCCCGTGCAAGCCTATTGGGAGGATACCCAATCAGGGAGGAGGGACATGAGCTCTGGACAATAACATGCATTAAATGCCTGTTCCGCGTTGGATACCCTAACTTAATGCTGCTCCTTAAAACCTAGCTGCAAGGTGGATACTATCCTGCACATCGTGACTGAAAAAACTTGAGAGTGATCTTCAGTAACTTCCCCAAGGTCATATAGCTAGTGGGTCAAGAGCCAAACTCCTCTGACTCCCAAGCCCCTCCTACCATCAAAGGATGGCCTGTCCTGTGAATGAGAAATTAGCTTGTAGAACTGGTTTCCTACATTGACTGTTTGTAGGGATCTCCTGGGAAGCTTCGAATAATACTGAGGCTTTCCTCCTACCCCCAGAGGTTTTTACTTAATGGAGCATCAGTATTTAAAAAACTCCCTAGGTGATTTTAACACACAGCCAAAACTGAATGGCATTGGCTTAGTAGGTACACACCTCATTTCCCCCAAGTTCCTTGGCTATAAATGTCACCTGGCTTTACCATCCCCAAGATTGAGGATTATGTCACAGTTCAGACACACCAGGGTTCAAGCCAGACACCTTAACTCTGCAGACCTGGCTTCCTCACCATGATGCCTGCTCCTTGCAGGTTTGCTGGGAAGATTGAACCACCCTGGACACAGCCAGCACCCAGGTGGGCCTAGCACAGGGTGGGCACAGCCACACTCTTGCCCTCACCCAGCCCCACCTGGCTGCCGAGCCACTTCCCCGCACTGGCTTTCCACAGGGAATGGAAACTCTGAGAGGGACTGCGCCTCTTCCTATTTCCCCAGCAACCAGTAGGCGCCTGGCACGGGGCTCCTACGGAAATGCCTGCCAGACTGAATTGTTCACAGCTGGCAGTGAGGTCGAGTGATTCACCCCTCCCGGAAAGATCCTGTGTCAACCCACCCAGCAACTTCAGTCAGGTCAATGCTTGTCCCCCAAGCTCCCAGAGCGCCCAGTAAGCCAGTGGCTCTCTCCCGGCTACTCATGGCATTGGAATCAGGGGTAGGAAGACCAGAAAGGGGTGAGGCCTGGGCATCAGCATTTCTTACACAACCTCTTTCAGTGTCCTCTGAGGGTCTCTTGTGTAGGGCTAGAGACCAGGCCCCAACCTGGTCTCTAGCCCTACACCCTGGGCATGGTGCCCCTAACGCCCTTCCCGGGAGGATTTCCTTCTATTTTCACAGTAACGTTTAGAACCTTCTGCTACTTAGAAGCCAGTGTGAGAGATGAGCAGACCCAGTTGCCCCAGGACATACCATTCTGAGAGGGAAATGAGACCATGCACCTTGCCACAGCCGGGAAGCAGGGTAGGGACGTGCCTGGAGGGTGATGAGGGATGTGGGCTGGGAAGGTAGGAACAGGGAGGCTTCCTGGAAGAGGCAGAACTACATTCCTCTCATTCCTTGGGGTGAATTTCTAAGGGTAGAATTTCAAGAGAGGTTGACAGAAAGGGCAAGAGGAGTGTCTGTCTATCCAGCCATCTCTCCTTCACACTATCTATCTCCCCTAATCCACACCCAGGCTTAATCAGCTCACCCTAGGGCAGCCAGAGCTTCTGGGGGTGGGTGTGTTAGATTGCTCAGGCTTCCATAACAAGGTAACAAGCCAGACGGCTTAAACAACAGAAATGTATTTCTCATAGTTTTGGTGGCTAGAAGTCTAAGAGGCTAGCAAGGCAGGTCTCACTCTAAGGCAGTGATTTTCAACCGGTGTGCCATGAGAGGAGCTTAGGAATGCTGAGGAAATTTTTAGAGATCATTAATTACATTATGTTCAAAAGAAGTTCAAAGTGCAGTAAATATGTTCTCTTTTTACTCTTTTTTTTGGATCAACATAATTTAAGTGTGCTGCAAAAGTTTATAGGTTCAAGTGTGCCATGAGATTAAAAAAAAAAACAGTTGAAAAACACCGCCCTGAGGCCTCCTCTCTTGACTTGAGGGAGGGATGGGGGACAGGGTGAGAGGGAGAGGAGGGGACAGAGTCAGCTATCGGGCTCGCTAATCCTACTGAGTCAGGGCCCTACCCTCATAGACTCATCTAACTCTACTTTCCCCCCCTTAAAGGCCCAATCTCCGAATTTAGTCATATTCAGGGTTCAGGATTCCACATAGGAATTTCTGGGTACACAATACTGTCCATGGCAGTGGGCTTCTCTAACTTCTCAGCTCGGGCTGAGAGACCTGAACAGGGTTTCACACGGTCCTCCATGGACGGAAAAGGCATGAGCAGCCATGTCTCCCACTCCAGGGATTTGGCCTGGGTCAAGTGGTGGGAGCCCTGCCTGTCCCTGGGTCCCTGGAGACCTAGGAAGGGGGATGGAAGAGACCAGGCTCCAAATGGCCCATTGTTCTGGCCGAGGGGATCCAGAGCCAGGGCTCAGTGGACAGCAGAGCCACCCCTGGAACGGCTCCAGCTCATTCTGGAAGTAGCTGTGAGGGGCACACAGCGCCCCTTAAGTAGGTCAGCCCGAGCGGAGCTGCCTTCCTCATGGCATGTGTCTGGAGTGTCTGAGGCAACATAGGTGGCATGTCCGTCCACTCGTCCACTCAGCACCTGCTGTGTGCTGCCCCGCCCTGGCCTGCAGGTTAGCTGGAGGAAGCAGACAGGCTGCTCGCATGCAGTGTATACAAGAGGCTGGCAGCGGACCGACAATAACCCATCACCTGGCACCATCATGGCCGAGGATGAGGGTTAGGAAGAAGCACGCAGCAAGGTCCAGGAGAGGGAGTGATGGGCAGCCAGCTCAGGGCATGCTCTGAAGTGCAGCGATGGAGGTGAGAGAACAGGCAGATTTGGGGGGAAGGTGTTTCAGGCAGAAGGAACAGCAAGTAGAGAGGCGGTGAGGCCAGAAAGAGGTCAAGTGCTGGGGCACAGGGAAGCAAGCGAGTGCCACGGTAAGTGGCCAGCAGGCCACATAGCTGGGGTTCTTGGGGCCCACTGGCCCTGAGTCTGACAGGAGGCCAGGGAGGCTTCCTGCAGAGGAGTACACCACCTGGCTTAGGTTTATAAGTCACTCAGCTGCTTACTGAACAGACAGACAGGGGCCACGAGAGCAGAACCCAACAGGACGCCACTGCCGTGGTGAGGGAAGCAGGCAGCACCCTGGGAATTGGAGACCCTCGTTTCCTCAGCTTTTAGATGGAACTGACAGCTGGGAGAAGTGGGAGAAACAGGTGGGAAGGCCAGAGGAGTGAGGGCTGAGCCCTGGACCCCCACTCAGGGAGGTCGAGGGGGGGGGAGGAAAAAGAGGCCCAGCCAGACCAGGAGGAGCCCGTGAAGTGAATGTGAAATGAGGGGAGTGCTGTCCTGTGGCAAGTGCGCTCCAGCAGGAAAAGAGGGAGCCCCCAGCTGTGCCAGAAGCTGTCCATCGGCTAGTAAGATGGGGACAACCTGAGCCATTCAGATGGGCATTTGCAGGTCATGGCCGTTTTGACCAGGGCAGCTTTAAGTGGCGACTTGGCCTGGTAAGAGTATGGGCGCTCATGGTTCAGAAGGAGAGGGAGAGGCAAGACAGATGAAAGACGCAGGGGACAGTGCTGTCTGCAAAAGGCAACGGAGACCCAGAGAATGGATCAGCCAGGTGGGAGTGCAGGGGAAGGAGGACAGACACTGGGTTTGGCAGCCTGGTGGTCCCCGGGGGCCTCACTGGGAGTCCGCAGATGGGCTGCCCTGTGAGCTAGGAGACAGGTGTGGCCTGCATGAGGGTGGAGGGGAGAGGTGCGCCAGGGTAAGTGTGTGGATGACACTGGGAGATATGGGAACCTGCCTGTGTTCTTCCTCCCGGGCCTGAAATTTCACTGTCACAGTTTCTGGAAGCCAGACTTTTAGAATCATGGAGAGTAGCAACTAAAGAAAAGTCCTGAAATGCCACTCCCTGATTACCAGCTAAGAGTGTAGCTGGGGGGAAGGGCCCAGAAGAAAGGGTGAGCTACAGGTAGAACCCCTGTGGCCTAAGGCTGAATCTGTCTGGCGTGGTCCCAGTAAGGCTGGCCTGGCTGAGGAGATGCATTAACTTAGAAACCTGTTGGCTATAGAGGGGGCTGGTGCCACAGAAGGACTAATGGACTGGAAGGTGTTGTCCTTCCCACTGTCCCAGCATTCCCAGAGGGCTCCTCTACCCCTCATCTGTGAAATATGAGACGTTTACATCCAGAAAATCCAGAAAAAGGATATACCACCAGTAGGAGGCCTCTAGCCAGAGTAACAGTGATCCTTGCTACTCAGAGTGTAGTCCTTGAGCTGATAGCATTGATGTCAACTGGGATCTTGCTAAAAATGCTGAATCTCAGGCCCTACCTTAGGTCTGTTGAATTAGAAAGTGTTTTTTTTTAAAGACAAAGTTTCAGTTTGTCGCCCTCAGTAGAGTGAAATGGTGTTGCAGCGTCACAGCTCACAGCAACCTCCAGCTCTTGGGCTTAGACAATTCTGTTGCTTCAGCCTCCCAAGTAGCTAGGACCACAGGTGCCCACCACAATGCACCACTATTTTTTTGTTGCAGTTTGGCCAGGGCCAGGTTTGAACCCACCACCCTCAGTATATGGGGCCGGCGCCCTACTCACTGAGCCACAGGTGCTGCCCTAGAGAATGTATTTTAATAAATTCCTATGTGACTTGTATACACAATAATTTGAAAAGCACTGGCTTACACCACTTGTTTCCAAACTTGCTGCATTTTAGAATCACTCAGGAATTTTAAAAAGTCCTGATACCTAGGTACCACCACCCTAATTCTCCCAGAAATGCCAATTTTACTGGTATGGGCTATGTCCCAGGTTTGAAGAATTTAAAAGCCCCCCAGGTGATTCTAATATGCTGACTTAACTACCAACTTTGAGAACCACTAAGTTAAACCACAAAAAAAATTTATCTGGGAATTAGATTACAGAGTAGTTCCAGGTGGATTCAGTAGCCCCAGGATATAAGGGAGGACTTCCCATTATCAAGACTTTTTTCTCCTTAGGTTTGTTGCCTTGTGGTCACAAGATGGTTCCCATAGCGCCTGCACTCACGTGATGAGATTTGAAGGTTAGGAAGAGGGCAGAGGTACAAGGTGGTAAGAGAGCTTGTTTTGTGACTTCTCTCCTTTCTTTCGGACCAGTAAAAACCTTTCTAGAAGCTTTTCTGGAATCCTTGCAATGAATATCTTCTTAGTTCTCATTTGGCAAAGACAGATCACCCTTGGCTGCAACATAGTCTGGGAACGTGAATTTTTTTACTTTTTCCCTTTCTGAAGGAGGAAGCAGAAAATGGAGAAGGGGGTTAGAAAGGACTACTAGGTAGCCAGTTTTCAGTATGTGCCATAAAATGCACATAGAACATATTGATGCTTATGTGGCAAATTTATTTTTATTTATTTTGTAATTTATTTTAGATATTTGAAATACAACTTTATTCTGATTCTAAATGAAAAGGAATGGGAATTGAGGTGGCGCCTGTGGCTCAAGGAGTAGGGCGCCGGCCCCATATACCAGTGGTGGTGGGTTCAAACTCGGCCCTGGTCAAAATCTGCAAAAAAAGAAAGAAAAAGGAAAGGGAATGACAATGACAGACAAGGTTTCACTACTGGATATGATGATGTGTCTGTGGCAGTTTTGTATTTGAAACTCAAGAAGGAATGCACTGCGTTCCAAACAGCTAAATATGCAGGTCCAAACAACAAAGGTATTTTTTTTAAACTGCCACATTCACTCCAAAGCCCATGCATCTCCTTCAGCATCCCAGATGAAGCTCATGTTCCACTTAGCTAGATAATAAAGTGGTACACACGTTGCACCGCTGACGTCACAGGATGGCCTATACTTGAATGGGCTCCAGCTTCATTCTCACAGGCCATCAACCTCATCCAGGAAAGCAGTTGTCTGAGCAACCTCTAAGTCATGTTCATATTGTGCTGCCAAAGCTGGGTCCATGACCACCTCTGGCAGGACAAGAGCAGGCAGGGCAACAAACTCCAAGATAGAGTCTCCAATGAGCTTTCTAGGAAGCCAGAGAAAAGGCTTTTCTAAGTTGTAGTTACTTTTGGCAGAAATGTCATAGTACTGAAGATTCTTCTTTCAGTGAAAGACAATAGATTTTTGCCTTCACTTTCCTGTCCTTATTGCCCACTTTGTTTCCACACAACACAATAGGGATGTTTTCACATACTCCTACCAGATCTCTATGCCAATTAGGCACGTTCTTGTAAGTAACTCTTGATGTTACATCAAACACACTGGGCTTGGATGTAATAGCCATCTCTTAGTCCACCAAATTTCTCCTGGCCAGCTGTATCCCATATGGTGAACTTGATGGGTCTTCTGTTGGTGTGGAACACAAGGGGATGGACCTCAATACCTAAGGTGTCTACATACTCCTTCTCAAATTCACCGGTCAAGTGGCATTTCACAAACGTAGTTTTCCCAGTCCTACCATCACCAACCAATACAAGCTTGAACTGGACTTGGGGCTCTCCCTGGGCAACCACTGTAGTGTCCTTCCAGAAGCATCTCAGTGCCCGTCCAAAAGAGGCTGGGAAGATGGCATTATGTGACAAATTTAATAAATTGTTAAGTAATTAGTTAACTACTTAATGGAGGAAAATATTTCTCCTTTAATTTCTATTGTTAAATGATTTAGTGAATTGATCTTTTTTTCTGTTTGATTTGTTTGATATTTGTTCAGATCAAAAGCCAGACTTGTCTTTACAAACTCCTTGCTGGGAGCTGGTTCACACCTGTCATCCCAGTTACCTGGGAGGCTGAGATGGGAGGCTTTCTTGAGGCTGTAGTGTGTGATGATCCCACCTGTGAATTGCCACTGTGCTTCAGGCTGGACAACAGAGACACTGGCTCAAAAACAAATACATAGGCTCAGCGCCTGTGGCTCAGCGGGCTAAGGCGCCAGCCACGTACACCTAAGCTGGTGGGTTCGAATCCAGCCCCAACCTCCCAAACAACAATGAGGGCTACAACCAAAAAAAAAAAAAAAAAAAAAAAAAGGCCAGGCATTGTGGTGAGCGCCTGTAGTCCCAGCTACTTGGGAGGCGGAAGCAAGAGACTCGCTTGAGCCCAGGAATTGGAGGTTGCTGTGAGCTGTGATGCCATGGCACTCTATCCAGGGTGACAGCTTGAGGCTCTGTCTCAAAAATAAATAAATAAAAACAAATACATAAAAATAAAATAAAATATGTCTTAGCACCAGTAGCTCAAGTGGCTAATGCGCCAGCCACATACACCTGAGCTGGCGGGTTCGAATCCAGCCCGGGCCTGCCAAACAACAATGATAACTACAACCCAAAAATAGCCAGGCGTTGTGGTAGATGCCAGTAGTCCCAGCTACTTGGGAGGCTGAGGCAAGAGAATCACTTAAGCCCAGGAGTTGGAGGTTGCCGTGAGCTGTGATGCCACAGCACTCTATCCAGGCCAATAGCTTGAAGCTCTGTCTCAAAATAATAATAATAAGCTCCTTCAAAGGCAGGAACTCCCATTTAAATGCCAGCTTTGCAAATAGTTTCTAATTCAGTATCACAATACTCCCAGTAAAAACATAGATGAAGAGACCAAAGAATAAGGTAGGAGACCACAGTAGTGCTCTACTAACTAATGCTCTTCAAACTAATAAGTGTACTGTTGGTGGCACCTGTAGCTCAATTGGCTGGGTGCCAGCCACATACACTTATGGTGGCAGGCTTGAACCTGGCCTGGGCCTACTAAGCAATAATGACAACTGCAACCAAAAAAGAGCCAGGTGTTGTGGCGGGCACCTGTAGTCCCAGGTACTTGGGAGGCTGAGGCAAGAGAACTGCTTAAGCCCAAGAGTTGAAAGTTGCTGTGAAGCTGTGAGGCCACAGAACTCTACGGAGAGCAACATAGTGAGAGTCTGTCTTTAAAAAAAAAAAAAAAGAAAGAAAAGAAACCTTAGAATTTCACGTACTCTTTAACATAGAAATTCCATTTCTGGGAATTAGTCCTAAGAAAATGCATTTCAAGCCAGGCAGGTGGCTCACACCTATAATCCCAGCACTCTGGAAGGCCGAAGTGAGTGGATTGCCTAAACTCACAGGTTAGAGACCAACCTGAGCAATACCAAGATCCCATCTCTAAAAATAGCCACAGGCGCCGAGCCTAACACCTTTTATTTTGCTAAGGAAAGAAGTCAGGGAGAGTCACTCAGCCTGACAGCCTGGCATGTGTTCCTAAAACTCTAATTAGGCTTCCATTTCTCCTACCTTCTCCCCAAACTCCCACTTCCCACCCCCCAGGCTACACAGGGAGCACTCCTCTGGCTCCAGAATGTTCTTTGAGTCTTCTGGAGACCCAGCCTATTTGGCTAAGTTTATGTTTTGGTGGAAACTCTTAATGTTTCCATTGTCTGACTTGAGAGTCTTTAAATTATTCACCTTAATTAAGTGAAGCCTGGGTGTTCTTTTGACAGTCTCTTGCCCAGCCAATTATCTTTACCCCTTCTTTTGGAAGCCAGAATGAAAGGGTTTAGAAGGAGGGCAGACGTGGGCCTTGCAGTGTCCATCCAAAGAGCTGCCATTCTGCTGGGGGAAATGGCCGCTTGGCCACTGGGGCTGCCTGCCTTCCCACAGAGCTGTTCCATAGTGGTTTGAAGGGCAGCAAGAACTGCTTCTCTGCAGAAGGAGCTGCCTGCATCCCAGGGTGAGTCAGATCACATCTCTTACCCAAGTGCCAGGTGGTGTTTTCACAAATAGACATTTACCCTCTAAACTGAGACCTGCGTTGTTACTGTATGCCAGGTACTAGAGACACAGGAGAGAACCGAGCAGGCAACACAGGCCCTCTCTCAAGCAACTGATGAAGGGCCTGGGGAGGAGACAAGAGGAAATCACTGAACCAGTAGCTAAATAAGTTGATATCAGAGAATGTAGGTGCAGGGGAGAAAAGAATGCAGGGTAAAAGGAGAAGTGGGGATGTCGGGGAGGAAGCATGTGCAGATGGGTGACCCTGGGAGGCCTCTCAGAGGTGGTGGCATTTGAACTGAGACTTGACTGAACATCCTAATCGTGCACAAATCTGGGAGAAAGGGTTTCCAGACAGGAAACAGCAAGGAGAAAGACTTGGGCGGAGGCCTGTAATCCTAGCACTCGGGGAGGCCAATGCTGGTGGATTGCCTAAGCTCACAAGTTCAAGACCAGCCTGAGCCAGAGCCAGACTTCATCTCTCAAACTAGCTGGGCATTGTGGCAGGTGCCTATAATCCCAGCTACTAGGTAGGCTGAGGCAAGAGAATCGCTTAAGCCCAAGTGTTTGAGGTTGCTGTGACTGTGACCCCACGGCACTCTACCCAGGGTGACATAGTGAGACTCTGTCTCAAAAAAACAAAACAAAACAAAGTAGCAGGGTTGTGGCAGGCATCTGTAGTCCTAGCTATTCAGGAGGCAGAGGTAAGAGGATCACTTGAGCCCAAGAGTTTGAGGTTACTATGAGCTATGACACCACAGTACTCTACCCAGGGGGACAAATGAGACTCTGTCTTAAAAAAAAAGAAAAAGATTTGTGTGGAAATAAACTTGGCCATTTCTAGGCCAAGGAAAAGACTGGGGAGTCTTTTCCTGGGATAAATTCCACAGGTGGGATGATAAGACCAAAAGTTCTAGACCTGGGCCGGGAGAGGTGGCTCACAACTGTAATCCTAACACTCTGGGAGGCTGAGGCAGGAGGGGCCCTTGAGCTCAGGAGGTTAAAATCAGCCTGAGGAAGAGCAAGACCCCCCATCTCTACTAAAAATAGAAAAAATCTGAGTTTGTGGTGGGTGCCCATAGTCCCAGCTATTCAAGAGGCTGAGGCAGAAGGATTGCTTGAGCTCAAAGAGTTTGAGGTTGCTGTGAGCTATGCTGAGACCACTGCACTCTAGCCTGGGTCACAGAGTGAGATTCTATCTCAAAACAACAAACAAACAAACCCCCCAAAAAGCAAAAACAAAAACAAAAGTTACTGACATACTTACAACCCTCAATATATATTGATGAAGTTCCTTCAAAATGAATATACATCGTGTGACAATTATTACCAGCCATTATCCCTGGGGAGCAGGATGCAGGGGTCAACAGGATTAGGAAAAAGGACTTTAAAGGCCATCCTCTATGTGACTTGAATTTTTTACCAAGAACATATATCATTTTTATAACTTAAAGAGATCTAGTATTTTAGAATATTGGTAATAATCAGGGTAATAGATACAATGTTTTATTGCTCTAAGTATCATATATGCAATATCTAAATTCTGTTGCATATAGAAATATAAGATAACCTTACTTGTAACAAAATGTGTTAATTTGTACATCACCAGGCAGATAGAAATGTGGCAGTTTTTCACCGCATGTTCACAAGGATTGATGATTATTGCTCTTTACCACTTTTGCTTCTTTATTTAAGTCTCTGATTTTCTCTGATGGTAGGTAAGTCACCTTAACCTCTGTAGGTTTCAGTGTTTTGTTAAACAAGAGGAAAGATCTATCCAATCCTCTCCAATCTCCTGACAGAATTATTCAGGGAATTAAATAAAATAGCAGAACCGGCCAAGGTGGCTCACTTGGGAGGCTGTAATCCTAGCTCTTGGGAGGCTGAGGTGGGTGGATTTCCTGAGCTCACAAATTCCAGACCCACCTGTGCAAGAGCAAGCCCCCATCTCTAACAAATAGCCAGGCGTGGTGGCAGGTGCCTGTAGTCCCAGCTACTTGGGAGGCTGAGGCAAGAGAATCACCTGAGCTCAAGAGTTTGAGTTTGCTATGAGCTATGACACCATAGCACTCCACTGAGGGCAACAAAGTAAGACTCTGCCTCAAAACAAAAAAAATGAAATAAATAAAATAGCAAATGGAAGGCTGGGTGCAGTGGTTCACGCCTGTATCCCAGCACTCTGAAAGCCGAGGTGGGTGGATCTCTTCAGCTCAGGAGTTCAAGATTAGCCTGAGCAAGGGTGAGACCCCATCTCTAAAAAATAGCTGTAATCCTAGCATTCTGTGAGGCTGAGGAGGGTAGAGTGTCTGAGTTTACATGTTCAAGACCAGCCTGACCCAGAGTGAGACCGCATCTCTAAAAATAGCCAGATGTTGTGGCAGGCACCTGTAGTCCCAGCTGCTCGGGAGGCTGAGGCAAGAGAATTGCTTGAGCCCAAAAGTTTGAATTTGCCGTGAGCTATGATGCCACAGTACTCTACCCATGGCAACTAAGTGAGACTCTGTCTCCAAAAAAGATAAAAGGCTCGGCGCCTGTGGCTCAACGTGCTAAGGTGCCAGCCATGTACACCTGAGCTGGCAGGTTTGAATCCAGCCCCAGCCCGCCAAACAACAATGACGGCTGCAACCAAAAAAAATGGCTGGGCGTTGTGTTGGGCGCCTGTAGTCCCAGCTACTTGGGAGGCGGAGGCAGGAGACGCGCTTGAGCCCAGGAATTGGAGGTTGCTGTGAGCTGTGATGCCATGGTACTCTGTCCAGGGTGACAGCTTGAGGCTCTGTCTCAAAAAAAAAAAAAAATGGCTGGGCATTGTGGCAGGCACCTGTAGTCCCAGTTACCTAGGAGGCTGAGGCAAGAGAATTGCTTGAGGCCAAGTCTTTGAGGTTGCTGTGAGCTATGATGCCACAGTACTACTCATGGCAACTAAGTGAGACTCTGTCTCAATAAATAAATAAATAAATAAATAAATAAATACATACATACATACATACATACATACATACATGGGCTCGGCGCCTATAGCTCAAGTGGCTAAGGCGCCAGCCACATACATCAGAGCTGGTGAGTTCAAATTCAGCCCGGGCCTGCCAAACAACAATGAGAACTACAACCAAAAAATAGCTGGGCATGTGGAGGGTACCTGTGGTCCCAGCTACTTGGGAGGCTGAGGCAGGAGAATTGCTTAAGCCCAGGAGTTGGAGGTTGGTGTGATCTGTGATGCCACAGCACTCTACCCCAGGGTGACAGCTTGAGGCTCTGTCACAAAAAAAAAAAAAAAAAAAAAAGGGTGGTGCCTGTGGTTCAGTGAGTAGAGCTCCAGCCCCATATATCGAGAGTGGTAGGTTCAAACGGCAACAAAAAATAGCCAGGCATTATGGCAGGTGCCTGGTCCCAGCTGCTGGGGAGGCTGAGGCAGGAGAATCACCTAAGCCAGGCTCAAACACACCAGCTTCATTGCATGTGGCTGGTGCCATAACCACTGTGCTATGGTGCCAGCCAACAAACTCAAATGTTCTTGAATCTAAGTTTGCATGGTTTCTTTAATGTGCATTAATGGTGACCTACCCAGAATGTCATTTCCTCCAGAGTAGGATGCAGTGAAGGCATGACATCTCAATGGTGGAATTTTAGGCATTGGTAAGGTCAGGAGATAATCTAAGGGAAATGTGGTCTTTCCAGATTATAAAATTACAGATGGCTGCATGAATTGAGAGGAACTTCGAATAAGGTTTTCAAACAATGAGGATCTGCTCTGCATTTTTCAATTACTAGTTCTGAGAAAGTTAAGTCTCTTAACATTTCTGATTTCAGTTCCTTGAGCTATAAAATGACATTGTGAATATTTGCCCTGCCTGCTTCCTTTGTTGTTTTGGGGATTTGGTGAGCCAATGGACATTTAAAAGCTTTGAAGACAGTGAGGTTTCGTGGAGATAGAAGGGCTAGTGCTGTCACTTAACAACTCCAAGCACACCCAGCAAAGTCACACCAGGGATGTGCTCACACACTTCTTGCTGGCTGAAGCTAGAAGGAAGGGATTCCTCTACTGGCCCTGGTTGCCATGACAGAGCTTGAGCTACGGCTTGAGGTCAGTGGTTCTCAACCTGTGGGTCGCAATCCACAGGAACTGTATTAAAGGGGCGCGGCATTAGGAAGGTTGACAACCACTGCTTTAGGTAGACCCCGGTTCTCCAGTAGCCAGTCCCCCTCCCCTTCCTAGCACATGGCGGATTGTACATCTTAACTTCCTTGCTATCAGGTGGAGCCATGGGAACTAGCTCTGGTCAATGAAATGACAGAGGAAGTTCACTTCCAGGCTAGCAAAATACTCATGCTTGATTCTAAAGTCTTCTCTTTCTCTGCCATAAGCAGAGGAGGCCTCGTGTTGACACTGGTGAACCAAAAGCTCAAAGTGGCCAGGATCACTGAGTCACTGCTCAGAAGGAGGGTGTGTGAAGGGGAACACACACTAGGTGTGTACAATCACTGAGATTGTTGAGCCTGGTTGTTACCGCAGCTCAGCCTAGTCTATCCTGAGTCTCACTTTCCCCTCCCCTAGGATAATATCTACTTCACATGTTTGTGGTGAATGTTCCAGGCTCTTAGCTTCATGCTGACTCATGGGAGGAACTTACCAAATATTAGGTTCTTTTTTTTTTTTTTGAGACAGAGCCTCAAGCTGTCGCCCTGGGTAGAGTGCACTGACATCACAGCTCACAGCAACCTCCAACTCTTGGGCTTAAGTAATTCTCTTGCCTCAGCCTCCCAAGTAGCTGGGATTATAGGCGCCTGCCACAATGCCCAGCTATTTTTTTTTTTTTTTGGTTGCAGCTGTCATTGATGTTTGGTGGGCCTGGGCTGGATTCAACCCCAGCAGCTCAGGTGTATGTGGCTGGCGCCTTAGCCACTTGAGCCACAGGCGCTGAGCCAGGTTCTTTTTGTTGTTGTTGAGACAGAGTCTTTATTGCCCTTGGTAAAGCACTGTGCTGTCATAGCTCACAGCAACCTCAAACGCTTGGGCTCAAGTGATCCTCTTGCCTCAGCCTCCTGAGTAGCTGGGATTATAGGCACAAGCCACATGCCCGGCTAGTTTTTAGACACAAGGTCTTGCTCTCAGTCAGGGTGGTCTTGAAATCCTGAGCTCACGCGACCCACCTTCCTTGGCCTCTCACAGTGCTAGGATTATAGGCATGAGCCACCATGCCTGGTCAAATTTTAGGTTCTTGTCCCCTTCTTAGTAAAGGCAGATAAGCCCACCTGACCAGCCCTTCCCATGGGCCTCTGGGGCATAGTGGTGAGGTCAGCGGTTTGTCATGGAAGCAGCACAAAGTCCTCATTAAGCTGCAGACGTTACGAGTCCCATCTCTCCACACTTCCCATTTCTTTTCATATAAATCCTGGGGCAATAATTTGGGGCTGTTGAGAGATGTGGTACTGACAGCGCTGACATCCATCTTCCATTGGCAACAAGCTGTGGCAATTCCACTTTCCCTGCCCACCCCATTCGGAGGTGGGGAGGGAGCGTCAGGCCTCCGTTACCAGACACTGTCCCCTGTGTCAGGAAGCCCCAAAGGAACACTGGGGAATATCAGCATTCAGCAGAGGTTCTGAACCTTGCTGAGTCCACTCCTTAATGCTGATTAACAAAAAGGATACAAAATAAATAAATAAAATAAAAACTCTGAAATGTGGGTACCTTTTTTTGAAGTAAAGTTGCATGAAATGGTGGCAGTGCTAGGAATAAATCATGAATACACAACCTCATAAGGGAGAAACAAAATCTGTGGAAAAGCACCTCTCCCTTGTTAATAATGGTGTCAGATACGGTTCTGAGAGGGGGTTTCGGCCACCAAGCTGATCCTTTCAGCTGTGTCAGGAAAGCAATTTCTTGAATCCCACAGAGAGGGAGTGGAGAGTTTAAGGAGCCCTTAGAAAGTTAATCCTGGGCTCGGCGCCTGTGGCTCAATAGGCTAAGGCGCCAGCCACGTACACCTGAGCTGGTGGGTTCAAATCCAGCCTGGGCCACCAAACAATGATGGCTGCAACCAAAAAATGGCCATGGCGCCTGTAGTCCCAGCTACTTGGGAGGCGGAGTCAGGAGACTCGCTTGAGCCCAGGATTTGGAGGTTGTTGTGAGCTATGATGCCACAGCCCTCTATCCAGGGTGACAGCTTGAGGAGGCTCTGTCTCAAAAAAAAGAAAGTTAATCCTGGGTGACAGCAGCCTTTGTCAGAGCTAAGGACTGCTCACTTGGGCACCTTCCCCACCACCATCCTTCTGCCTACCTACGTGCACCCTTTCAGTTCTGGGGCAGCAAATGGAGCAACTGGAAAGGCTTTCAGCCTAGCCTTTGAAGATGCAAAGGAAATTCAAGTCCATTTTTAAAATGCAGACCTGGCTGTGGTGGCACCTGGTCCTGAGCTGTGAGCGATGTGACCAGACTAGTATGGAGCTATCCTAGACATGGATTCCACTCCCCATGCTCAGTCGTATGAGAAACAGATGACTCCTTTTTCTGAAATGGTGAGCGCCTCCAGAAATTCAGCCTTGTCCCTTCTTTGTTCCAAAGCAAACACTTCCCTTGGCTTCTGTTCTCCCGTCCAGACAAGCTCAGCAGGAACAGAACTCCTGGAGCCCAAGACTTGAATAGAAGTCAACCGACTTACACCAGAACTACAACCATGGGCTGCAGGGCTGGTTCCATAAGGAACTTCCAGACCTACATATCCACATAAGTGTTGTTCCCTTTAAAATAGTCACCTAGGGGCCAGACGAGGTGGCTCATGCCTGTAATCCCACCACTCTGGGACGCCACAATGGGTAGAGCTTACAGGTTCAAGACCAGCCCGAGCAATAGTGAGACCCCCTCTCTAAAAAATAGCCGGGCAGTATGGTGGGCACCAGTAGCCCCAGGTCCTTGGGAGGCTGAGGCAAGAGGATTACTTGAGCCCAAAAGTTTGAGGTTACTGTGAGCTTTGATGCCAGGGCACACTACTGAAAGCAACAAAATAAATAAATACTCTCTTCTGAACATAGCTGTTCTCAATCCCAACTAAAATCACTTGATAAACTTCAAAAAACCCAACCACATCTGGGCCCCAATCCAGATTGATACAATTTTTTGAGACTCTCAAAAATTAAAAAAAAAAAGTCACCTAGATAGGCTATGGATTTACTTCAAAGCAATCAAAACAAGAGTATCAACATTTACAGAGCACTTGCCAAATTTAGGCCATGCATTAAGCACTCGGTGAGGTATTACCTCAGTCAACTCTCTCAGCCTTAATAACAGACAAGGAAACTGAGGTTCAGACACTCATACTGGGTGATAAGGTCAAAACCTCCCATGCCAGGGTTAGGATGACTTTCAGTCCTTCAATACTGGCATGAAGGGCCACCTTTGATCAAGTTCAGCCAGGAGAATCCAGGGCTTTCCTATTCCTTCATTATTTTACTGAAGTCTCTCCACAGTGGGTGATCATCACGACCTTCCTAGAGAGGAAGCAGGGTAGCCCAGAGAGGGTAAGGAATTTGCTTGTAAGTGGCAAGCAAGTGAGCTATCTCTTGGAAATGGACTTCTTTTTTTTTTTTTTTTTTTTGGTGACAGAGTCTCACTTAATCGCCCTCAGTAGAGTGTTGTGGCGTCACAGCTCACAGCAACCTCCTACTCCCGGGCTTAGGTGATTCTCTTGTCTCAGCCTCCTGAGTAGCTGGGACTACAGGAGCCTGCCACAATACCTGGCTATTTTTTTGTTGCAGTTTAACTGGGGCCAGGTTTGAACCCGCCACCCTCGGCGTATGGGGCCGGTGCCCTACCCACTGAGTCACAGGTGCCACCACGGACTTCATTTTTGGAAACAGCCAAAAGTTATTGGGAGCAAAGTCTACTTAACTAGGAAAGTCATCCACGTTGGCAAAGTTCAGAATGCTTAATAAAAATTTACACAAAACCAATCATATTATGTAGATCATAGATGATCATGAAGGCATTTCCAGAAACGGCATTTCGGGAATGGTTAGATGTTTCTTCCTAGCTTGAACGAAACTCTACCTCCTTGTAGTTTGGCTATAATGGCTCCGATCTGAATTCCTGGAAGCACATAAAACTGGTCTCCTTACTACGCCTTTCCCCATTCACTCCTTCCTAACAGGCCTGGTTATCTGGTTGCCAATCTAGGCAGGATAGAAGCAGCAATTTTTTTTTTTGTAGAGACAGAGTCTCACTTTATTGCCCTCAGTAGAGTGCTGGGTGTCACACAGCTCACAGCAACCTCCAACTCCCAGGCTTAGGTGATTCTCTTGCCTCAGCCTCCTGAGTAACTGGGACTGCAGGTGCCTGCCACAATGCCCGGCTATTTTTTGATGCAGTTTGGCCAGGGCCAGGTTTGAACCCACCACCCTTGGTATATGGGGCCGGTGGCCTACTCGCTGAGCCACAGGCGCTGCCAAGCAATTTTTTTTTTAATATCTACTTTTTTTAATAAGCACCCAGAACCATTAATAATAGAAGCAGCAAATTAGAAAAGACACATGGTATTTTCATAGAATCACCTAGAAGTTTCTAGACTACCAGTTCCTGGGTTCTACCCCTAGAGAAGCTAATTGTATCAATCTGGATTGGGGTCCAGGTGCGGCTGGGTTTTTTGAAGTTCATCAAGTGAACAGCTGTGTTCAGAAGAGAGTATTTATTTATTTTTGAGACAGAGTCTTACTTGTCACCTTTGGTAGAGTACCCTGGTATCACAGCTCACAGCAACCTCAAACTCTTGGGCTCAAGCGTTCTCTTGCCTCAGCCTCCCAAGTAGCTGGGACTACAGGCTCCTGCCACAGTGCCCGGCTATTTTTAGAGATGAGGTCTGGCTCTTGCTCAGATTAGTCTCAAACTCCTGAGCTCAGTCAATCCACGTACCTTGGCCTCCCTGAGTGCTAGGATTACAGGCATGAGTCACCACACCCAGCCCAGAAGAGAGAATTTATACTCGAAGAGGCTGAGTAACCAGTCCAAGTTGTCACAGGAAGCCAGCACCAGAGCTGAGCTTTGAGCTGCAGTTCACCTGACCCTTCAGCTCAGTAACTGCCTACCAAGTGGCAATGGAAATGCTCTCCTTCCTCCTGACATACCACCCTCCTAGCCCCAGGTGTGACGCAGCAATCTGCCCAGTTCTAAAGATGCGGCTTTCTTGAGAGGGCCTCTGCCGGGGGGTACTCACTGCAGAGCTGAGTGAGGTCCTGCCCAGGGGCTCCCAGACAGAGACTCAGCAGCTCAGTGGCTACATGAAGAAGTGGCCCTTGGGATTTGGAGTTGGATCCAGGACAGGCTCCTGTTTATGAACATTCTTCTTTTTTTTTTTTTTTTTTTTTCAGTTTTTGGCCAGGGCTGGTTTTGAACCTGCCACCTCCGGCATATGGAGCCAGCGCCCTACTCCTTTGAGCCACAGGCACTTCCCTATGAACATTCTTTTGACTTATAGGCAGATCGGTGAGAGTCAATTCTTCTGGAACCATGTCGTAACACTACTATGATAGCGTTCACATCTCCAGCGAAATCCTACCTGCCGGGGATGCAGACAAGTGCCCTGTCCCACCTCCCCTAGAGTCCTGAGAGCCAAAGGAGGCTGTGGAGTTGTACTGCCTGTCTTCTGATAAGATTTTGAATCATCACCTAATTTAATCTAGCTGCTTAGGGAGTGTGTGTATGTGTGTATGCACGTGTACATGTCCCAGCACCTGTGACCTTTCCCTGGGAACACGAGGAGAGGGATGACCTTCTGGCCCTGGCCCTTTCCTGTATGAGACTTCTAGGAGGAGGGGCCTGGTGTCTATAATCCTAGCACTCTGGGAGGCAAAGGTGTGTGGATTACCTGAGTTCAGGAGTTTGTGAGACCAGCTTGAGCAAGAATGAGACCCTGTCTCTATTAAAAACAGAAAAAAAAACAAAACTGGTTGGGCACAATGGCCCACGCTTATAATCCTAGCACTCTGAGAGGCTGAGGCAGGAGGATTGCTTGAGCTCAGGAGTTTAAGACCAACCTGAGTAAGAATGAGACCCCAGGGCAGCACCTGTGGCTCAGTGGGTAGGGCGCCAGCCCCATATACCAAGGGTGGTGGGTTCAAACCCGGCCCCAGCCAAATCTCAACAAAAAAATAGCCGGGCATTGTGGCAGGCGCCTGTAGTCCCAGCTTCTTGGGAGGCAGAGGCAAGAGAATCACCTAAGCCCAAGAGCTGGAGGTTGCTGTGAGCTGTGATGCCACGGCACTCTTCCAAGGGCGACAAAGTGAGACTCTGTCTCTTAAAAAAAAAGAGAGAGAGAGAGAGAGAATGAGACCCCATCTCTACTAAAAAAATAGAAAAAACTAGCAGGGCATGGTGGCACATGCCTGTAGTCCCAGCTACTTGGGGGATGAGGCAAGAGGATTTCTTGAACCCAGGAGTTTGAGGTTACTGTAAGCTGTGATGATGCCACAGCCCTCTACCCAGGGTAGCAAAGTATGACTTGGTCTAAAAGAGAAAAGAAGAAGAAAAACTAGCCAGGCGTTGTTTGCATGTGCTTATTGTCCCAGCTACTCAGGAGGCTGAGGCCAAGAGTTTGAGGTTTTTGTGAGCTAGGCTGAAGCCTCGGTACTCTAGCCTGAGTAACAGAGTGAGACTTTTTGTTTTTGAGACAGAATCTTAAACTTTTGTTGGGCAGAGTGCTATGGCATCATAGCTCACAGCAACCTCAAACTCTTGGGCTCAACTAATCCTCTTGCCTCAGTTTTTCTATTTTTAGTAGAGTTGGGGTCTTGCTTTTTGCTCAGGCTCATCTTGAACCTGTGAGTTCAAGCTATCCACCCACCTCAGCCTCTCAGAGTGCTAGAATTACAGGTGAAAGCCACTGTGCCCAGCCCAGAGTGAGACTTTGTCTAAACAAAAACAAAAACAAAAACAATGTGAGTGGAAATGTGGGAGGACATGGTTGAGGAAGTAGAAGCGGAAGACGGCACCCTTTGAAGTACCTACATAAATTGGATTTTTTACAAAATGTTTTTGTTAATAAAAATATTAATTAGGGAATGTAGCTTGTGAGAAATGGGATACAGGGCCGGGCTGGGTGGCTCGTACCTATAATCCTAGCCCCCTGGAAGGCTGAGGCAGGTGGATTACCTGAGCTCACAGGTTTGAGACTAGCTTGAGCCAGAGCCAGACCTCATCTCTAATAACATAGCTTGGCGTTGCAGCGGGTGCCTGTAGTCCCAGCTACTCAGGTGGCTGAGGCAAGAGAATCGCTTGAGGCCAAGAGTATGAGGTTGCTGTGAGCTATGATGTCATGGCAATCTGCTGAGGGTGACAAAGTGAGACTCTGCCTCAAAAAAAAAAAAAAAAAAAGAAAGAAAGAAAGAAAAGAAAAGACATGGGATACAGTAAAGATCTAAGACATGGATAGTGAAGAGAGTATGTATTCTGGGAGACCAGAATGCATACTGGGAGCCCCAAAAGTCTGCTGAACAACAGCCACACAGGCCTTGGAGAAAAGGTCAAGAAATGTCTTGTTATGGCTCGGTGCCTGTGGCTCAATGGGCTAAGGTGCCAGCCACGTACACCTGAGCTGGCGGGTTCAAATCCAGCCTGGGTCCGCCAAACAACAATGATGGCTGCAACCAAAAAATGGCCGGGCATTGTGGCGGGCGCCTGTAGTCCCAGCTACTTAGGAGGCAGAGGCAGGAGACTCGCTTGAGCCCTGGAATTGGAGGTTGCTGTGAGCTGTGACGGCACGGCACTCTATCCAGGGTGGCAGCTTGAGGCTCTGTCTCAAAAAAAAAAAAAAAGAAATGTCTTGTTGAGGCCTGACCTTTCCCCTATAGACAGCCTGTACAAAAGTCTATGGGGACAGTGAGCCATTGCTAAATGTGTTGGGAACAATAAGTGCAACAGGTTCTCTGTAAAAGAGGAACAACCCCTTGGGGCTGAAATAAGAGGAATGACTTCTTTCTTCCCTGCTCCTAATAAGAGTATGGCTTCAGCCTGTCTGCACCTAGGGACCGAGAGACTTAATTGCCTCTGTTAGAAAATGGGTGCGTGGTCAAACCTGCTGGACAAACCTGCTGCTGTCGGCTCTCCAATCCTGCTTCTAAGTCTTGTTCCTTGATCTATGAACTGCATCCTAGTTCCTTAGTTTATAAATAGCTTATAGTGGAGTAAAGTAGTTATACAAGTTAGTTAAAAAGTAGCTAAGTAGCTTAGGCTCGGTGCCTGTGGCTCAAAGGGGTAGGGCGCCGGCCCCATATGCCGGAGGTGACGGGTTCAAACCCAGCCCCGGCCAAAAACTACAAAAAAAAAAAAAAAAAGGTAGCTTAGGTTCAGTGCCTGTGGCTCAAGCAGCTAAGGCCCCAGCCAGATACACTTGAACTGGTGGGTTCGAATCCAGCCCAGGCCACCAAACAACAATGACAACTGTAACCAAAAAATGGCTGGACATTGTGGTAGGTGCCAGTAGTCCCAGCTACTTGGGAGGCAGAGGCAGGAGAATCACTTGAGCCTGGGAGTTGGAGTTGGAGGTTGCTGTGAGCTGTGATACCACAGCACTCTACGCAGGGTGACAGCTTGAGGCTCTGTCTCAAAACAAACAACAAAAAAAAGTAGCTTAGTTGAAATTGTAAGTACCAGGAAAATGATGATGCATAGTGTTTTTGTGACTATTCATTCGCTAATTTGGAGGTAATATATGTAATAAATACCGAGTTAATCTGGGACAAAGAGCCTTCACTGCTCATCACATTTAGGTGGCTAATGGTTCCCAGGGCCCATTCTTTTTAAATCCTACTTTGTCTCTTGTCTTTACTTCTTTCATTTTCTCATCTCTGACAAGCACTGGGGATACCCACGGGTTATATGGGGGCTGGTACCTCAACAAAAATAAGAAGAGACTACAACAGGGATGGAATGGATCATCCCCAGTGTGGCTCCTTAGTGGAGAGTTCACCCCTGGCCAGGCCTTGCCTGGTTCTTTCTCTATATCTCAGCCTCTGCTGTTGTTTTTTCCTTCAGTGCAGAGTTCCTCCAGCTGCTTGGGTCCTGGCTCTACTCACAGATATGCTTGTCTGGTTGCTATGCTCCTTACTTTTCCCTTCCAGAGCTGCCCACTCAAGGACATATTTCACCTTTGAGAAGGCAAGAGGGAATTTCCAGGCCAAGAACAAGTCACAGTTGTTGATTGACACCAAGTGTTTTCACAGACATGTTATTTGGTCCCTCCTCAAAATAACATTGGGTGATAGTTAATTTCATGGGTCAACTTGACTGGGCCATGGGGTGCCCAGATATTTAGTCAGATGTTATTCTGGATATTTCTGTGAGGGTGTTTCAGGTGAGGCATTTAAATAAGTAGACTGATAGAGCAGATTGCCCTCTTCAGTTTGGGTGGGCCTCATCCAATCAGGGAAGTCTTGCATAGAACAAAAAGGCTGACCCTGGCTTGGTGCCTGTGGCTCAACGGGCTAAGGCACCAGCCACATACACCTGAGCTGGCGGGTTCGAATCCAGCCCAACCCACCAAACAACAATGAGGCTGCAACCAAAAAATGGCCGGGCGTTGTGGCGGGCGCCTATAGTCCCAGCTACTTGGGAGGCAGAGGCAGGAGACTCGCTTAAGCCCAGGAATTGGAGGTTGCTGTGAGCTGTGATGCCACAGCACTCTATCCAGGGTGACAGCTTGAGGCTCTGTCTCAAAAAA
>CAUYON010080741.1:0-32369 GCA_963573935.1 Arctocebus calabarensis | reverse complement strand
AAAAGATGTGAAAGATCTCTATAAAGAGAACTATGAAACTTTAAGAAAAGAAATAGCTGAAAATGTTAACAAATGGAAAAACATACCATGCTCAGGGCTGGGAAGAATCAACATTGTTAAAATGTCTATACTATCCAAAGCAATATATAACTTTAATGCAATTCCTACTAAAGCTCCATTGTCATATTTTAAAGATCTCAATAAAATAATAAATTGTTTTATATGGAATCATAAAAAACCTTGAATAACCAAGACATTACTCAGAAATAAAAACAAAACAGGAGGAATCACACTACCTGAGACTCTACTATAAATCGATAGTGATCAAAACAGCATGGCACTGGCACAAAAACAGAGAGGTAGATGTTTGGAACAGAATTGAGAACCAAGAGATGAATCCAGCTACTTACTGTTACTTGATCTTTGACAAGCCAATTAAAAACATTCAGTGGGGAAAAGACTCCCTATTTAACAAATGGTGCTGGATGAACTGGGTAACAACCTGTAGAAGACTGAAACTGGACCCACACCTCTCACCATTAACTAAGATAGACTCTTACTGGATCAAAGATTTAAACTTAAGACATGAAACTATCAAAATTCTAGAAGAAAGTCAGGGAAAACTCTTGAAGGAATCGGCTTGGGTGAATATTTTATGAGGAGGACTCCCCAGGCATTGAAGCAGTATCAAAAATACACTACTGGGACCTGATCAAACTAAAAAGCTTCTGCACAGCCAAGAACACAGTAAGTATCTCAAGCAGACAGCCCTCAGAATGGGAGAAAATATTTGCAGGTTATGCCTTCAACAAAGGTTTAATAAGCAGAATCCACAGAGAACTCAAACATATTTGCAAGAAAAGAACAAGTGATCTCATCTCAGGGTGGGCAAAGGACTTGAAGAGAAACTTCTCTAAAGAAGACAGGCGCACAGCCTTCAGACACATGAAAAAATGCCCACCATCCTTAATCATCAGAGAAATGCAAATCAAAACTACTTTGAGATATCACCTAATCCAATAAAAATAGCCCACATAACAAAATCCCAAAACCAGACATATTGGCATGGATGTGGAGAAAAGGGAACACTTCTACACTGCTGGTGGGAATGCACACTGATACGTTCCTTTAGGAAGGATGTTTGGAGAATACTTAGAGATCTAAAAATTGACCTGCCATTCGATCCTATAATTCCTTTACTAGGTATATACCCAGAAGACCAACAATCACATTATAACAAAGACATCTGTACCAGAATGTTCATTGCAGCCTTATTCATAATTGCTAAGTCATGGAAGAAGCCCAAGTGCCCATCGACCCACAAATGAATTAATAAGTTGTGGTACATGTATAGCATGGAATATTACGCAGCCTTAAAGAAAGATGGAAACTTTACCTCTTTCATGTTTACGTGGATGGAGCTGGAACATATTCTTCTTAGCAAAGTATCTCAAGAATGGAAGAAAATGTATCCAATGTACTCAACACTACTATGAAGCTAATATATAGCTTTCATATGAAGGCTATAACCCAACTATAACACAAGAATATGGGAAGGGAGGGGAGGGCGGAGGTTAGAATGGAGGGAGGGTAATTGGTGGGGCCACGCCTATGGCGCATCTTAGAAGGGTACAAACAAAACTTCTAAATGCAGAATACAAATGTCTTCTTACAATAACTAAGAAAGTGCCATGAAGGCTATGTTAATCAGTTTGATGAAAACATTTCAGATTGTATATGAAACCAGCACATTGTACCCCTTGATTGCACAAATGTTCACAGCTATGATTTAATAAAATTAAAAAAAAAAAACCTTCCAACACTGGAAGACCCTCACTAGAAATTGCGAGTACTATCCCCACCACTTTAAAATTCACCAGGATCCTGGAAGAGTCCATTTCCCCATAAATGCGTAACATTCCTCCCTGATTCTTTCCTCTTCTCTGTAACTTTTCTTGAGATGCCTGGCTACTCTCACACTTTCAAAGGTGGGATGACCTCTTTGAAGCCTTTAACGATCTGTGGCTACAAGGCACCTTCCAAGACTTTCCCCTGAGGAAACCCAATTTTTCCTCTTTCTCCTTTCCCTTCTGGCTACCCCTCCTACCAGTCCTGGCCCTTCTCCCCTCCCTATCAACTCCGACTGAATGCACAGGTTGTCTTACTACTCAAGCCTCATATATCCATGAGGATACCATGGATATATGAGGATCAAGCAGTAAAATCAAGTACCTTACAAACTCCCATTCCCAGGTCAAGTACAGCTGACTCTTACCTCAGATCCCCTCTTTCACTAGCCACACTTACACGCCAGCACACTGTTATGATGCTACCAAAGCCTCTGAATGTTCTTATGGAGGAAAGACGTACTGGACTGGTAAAATAACAGGCACTAGAAGCCCCAGAGTTGGAGTTGGAACTATTGCCTGCTGGACAGACGTACCTCACACATGTAGGCTTATCAAGTGGAGGAGGAGTTCAGGACACAGCAAGAAATGAAACAAGTCATTAAAAAAACTCTCTTCCAGTATAACCCCTCCACCCAACAAAGCGTTAGACCTCACTGTCCTGCAGAACCTACAACAATACTCCCTCATTTCCCGTATTTTTTTGTTTGTTTGCTTGTTTGTTTGTTTCGAAGACAGTCTCACTTTGTTGCCCTTGGTGGAGTGCTCTGGCATCACAGCTTATAGCAACCTCAAACTCTTGAGCAAGCAATTCTCTTGCCTCAGCCTCCCAAGTAGCTGGGACTACAGTAGCCCACCACAATGCCCGACTATTTTTTGGTTGTAGATGTCACTGTTGTTTGGCAGGCCTGGGCTGTTTCCAACCCACCCATGTGGCTGGCGCCCTAGCCACTGAGCTACAAGCGTCAAGCCTATTCCCCGGCTTTTAAACACCTCCTTCTCAGCTCCCCTGAACTCTTCTTCTCTCCTCTTCCCATCAGGATGCTGGATGTGCCTTCTTTATACCACCTTTTCAATCCTGTACCCATACCCCTCAGCCCAGTGACGGGAGAACAGGAAGAGCACTGTCCATGTCCCAAGATGTTTTACCTGCTATGCTCAGCCCATGGTGCAAATATCAACATAGTGACAAAGGTAAACAAATTTCATGTTTTGTGAAAATAATGCTGGCCTCACACATCCCCAGGGATCAATCAGCCAAACTTTGAAAACTTACCCTCCTGAGACAAACCTTCCATGATGGGTTACGGGAGAAAGGAGAAGAGGAGCTAATATGGCCCTCAAGATCATGTCCAAGAATGCCGACCCCTTCCTGCAGACACGGGGTGTGTGGTGAGCAGACCTGTGTTCCAGGAGCACATTTCATAGGGCTGAGCTTCTGTCCCATCCTCTCCCTTTTCATCACAAGGGAATACCCAGTACCTCCTATTGAGACCACACACAACACCGCTCCTGATGGGATGGCAGCAGGGTGTGATCAGTGTGGGGGTAGAGCAGCAGACCACCACCCTCACCAGCACCCCACCCCTTATGCCAAAACATGTTTGCCAACCTGAGCTAGTTGGACTAGATTGGGTGGGGACGGGAGAGTGCTCAGGGGATTAGGCCATCAGCCCCAGCCTTGAATGCAGCACATTCCATAGTCAAGTAAAGAGGGTGTGGTGTACCTAGGCCCAGCCCAGCTCCTTCCACTGAGGAGTGTGTGCTTGTGTTGCAGGAGCATGCAGTCTGCCAGTCCAGCGTCCCATGTTCCTAACCAGTTATGCCCTCTAGGAGACCTCCACAGCACCTTCTAAGAACTTTCTCTGTTCATGCACCCTCACTAGGTTCTGCATGCAGTCTGCAGGGTACTCAGCATTCTAGCACCATCTCTTAATTAGAGGAAATGGATGAAGAATGGGTAAGAAGCATTTATTGAGTACCTTCCCATTGGGACTGGGAAGCTGGCCCTGGCCCTAGTGCTACCTTCCAAGAGCAGGACTTCTGGAGATATCTTGCCAAATTGCTCAGGACAAGGGATAGCCTTATAGCAAGTGTCCTGGACCCCTGGAACATGTACAGGGGAAACCTGGTCTCATGGGAAAAATATCCCTCAAACTATTTTATTTGCCACTGTTTCACTGAATATAAAAGTAACCTATATCCATTGTAAAAAGAGTTTTAAAAATGTGACTGGGCATGGTGGCTCATGCCTATAATGCTAGCACCCTGGAAGGCCGAGGTGGGTGGATTGCTTGAGCTCACAAACTGGAGACCAGACAAAGCAAAAAGGAGACCCTGTCTCTAAAAAAAATAGCCAGGCATTCTGGCAGATGCCTATAGTCCCAGCTTGGGAGGCTGAGGCAAGAGGATCTGTTGAGCCCAAGAGTTTGAGGTTGCTGTGAACTACAATGCCACAGCACTCTAACCAGGTCGACAAAGTGAGACTCTGACTCAAAAAAAAAAAAAGCCAAAAGAAAAAAATTTAAATTATGCTATGTCTTCACAAATTGAATTTCTTATAGTTTTCCCCTCATGCCTATCAAATGTTTTTTTTAAGATGGAAATATATTTTCTGTATGTAATTAGGCTCGAATTGTTTTTGAAGTTTTTTGTATTCTGCCTTTTAACTTATTGTGAACAGCTTCCTATTTCCTTAATTATTCTTTTTTTTGCAGTTTTTGGCCGGGGCCGGGTTTGAACCCACTACCTCTGGTATATGGCGACGGTGCCCTACTCCTTTGAGCCACAGGCGCCACCCACCTTAATTATTCTTGAATCATCTACATAGTTTTAAAGGCTATGTAATGTCTCAGATAGTTGAAAATAAAACCAGAGACAGGAACCTAGTAAGAGGTATTGCAAGGGTTCACTTTTTTAAAAAGGAGGAGACGAAAGTGTCTGCCCAAGGGGAAAAGGAGCAATTCCTCATCTCACACCTTTGCATCCTTTTGGCCTTTCAGAATCAACTGAGATGCCTTCTCCTTCCAGTCCGCAGTGCTCCCTTAGCACCAGCTGTGTTACATTACACAGATTTCTTTACATTTTGGTTTCTCCCAGCAGACTACAAGGTCTTTGAGAATCTGTATGAATGAGCTGAAATCTCCAACATCCATGTGTACCTGGCACACAGAAGGTACTCAATAAATGTCTAGCAGAGGTTAAGCAACCCCCTGTAGTCAGGCATTTAGATTGTTTGCATTAATAATTTGTGAAGAGAGCCTCCTTGCTCTCACTTCTCAGATTCTACACTGCTGGGTGGAGGTGGACCAAAAAGTCCTGTTTGGGTCATTTTTTTGTCACTTGAATGCTTCTGTAGAAAATGTTGGGATGACTTGCAAATAAATCTTCGTGTGCATCCAACTCCTTTTTTAAAATTTCAGATTAATAGGAGGGTGCAAATGTTTAGATTATGCTGTTTTCATTTCTAAGGTAAAATTCAAGTTGTAGTTGAGCACTCCACCCATGGAGCGTACTGAACACCCTCATATTGTGCACATTAGGTGAGATCCCGCCCATCATCCTTCCTCGTCTGTTCTCCCCTCCCTTCTCCCCTCCCACTCACTAGACTATACTTATGTTTTTCTTTCCTGTGGGCATGTAATTAGTTATATATTGGTTTCATATTAGCATTGAGTACATTGGCTCCTTTTTCCCCCATTCTTGTGATACTTTCCTAAGAAGAATGTTTTAACTCCATCCAGGTAAACACAGATGATGTAAAGCAGTGGTTCTCAACCTTCCTAATGCTGCAATGTATTTTCATTGTTAAAAGGGGTTGCGACCCAGAGCTTGAGAACCGCTGTAAAATCTCCCTCTTTTCTTATGGCTGAATGATACATATATACGCCACAGTTTGTTAATCCATTCCTGGGTTGATGAGCACTTGGGTTATTTCCCCATCTTGGCAGTTGTGAATTGAGCTGCAAAAAACTTTCTGGTGCAAATGTCCTTGTGGTAAAATGATTTTTTTCCTTATGGGTAAATATCTAGTAATGGGATTGCAGGATCAAATGGAAGGTCCACCTTTAGTTCTTTGAGTATTCTCCATACTTCTTTGTACAGAAGTTGTATTAGTTTGCAATCCTACCAGCAGTGTAAAAGTGTTCCCTTCTCTCCACATCCATGCCAGCATCTGCAGATTTGAAATTCTGTCAAGTGGGCTATTCTCACTGGGGTTAGGTGGTATCTCAGAGTGGTTTTGATTTGCATTGCTCTGATTATTAGGGATGATGAGTATTTTTTTCGTGTGTTTGTGCATCCAACTCCTTATGATACAAGCGCAGATGTTAGAATCAGACAAACCCCAGCTCCACCATTTGTGTGGTCTTGGGCATGTTACTGTACTCTGTTCTGACACTTTCTTCCATACAAATGGAGATGACAATGGGACCTGCTCTTATGAATGGTGACATCCTGCAAGTGACATAATGTAGGTCAGGTCTGGGTGCAATGCTTGGCACACTGTGCTAATTTATGGAATTGCTGGGGCTGTGTTACAGTTTTTTTGGTTGTTGTTGTTGCAGCCGTCATTGTTGTTGGGCGGGCCTGGGCTGGATTTGAACCTGCCAGCTCAGGTGTATATGGCTGGCACCTTAGCCTGCTGAGCCACAGGCACTGAGCCTGTGTTACAGTTTTTAATAGCATATGGCCAAAGTGCTTTTCGGAAACATGCACAATGTGTACACAGGCTGATGGCATATGACACTTTCCACGGGCACCAGCAAGGAGATCAGTCGAGCTTTTATTTTTGCCCAGTCTGCTTTACACAGGTTATCTGGACCCTGATCGAACTTACCTTGAGGCTAAGGAAAAGGTCAGCCTTCCCTTCAGAGTCCAAGCATCAGCACAAAACCTCACCTCAGAGTCAGTCTTCCCCAGGTACCAGAGGAAGGGTAAAGGGGTCAGGAGTGAAATGGAAGGTCACAGCATCAACGCATGAAGTGTTGTAACATGTATGTTCAGAAGCCTTTTTGTCCGACGTGTAGCTGAACAATGAAATAGGGGACTCAGGTGGTGAAGAATGGCCCCAAACAAGATTCATCCCACCTGCTGAAAATTCCCTGGAACCAGCCCATTTACATCTAGTTACATCTTCATTCCCACTCAGAACAAAATCATGGGAAGGGGGAGCAGGGAGGCTACTTTGTGACCAGCTTGCTCCAGAAGAGAAGCCCGGAGAGGTTAAGTGACTTACTCCGTGTCACAGAGCTGACAAATGCCATTAAGCATATCAGAGCCACAAGGAATCCATGACTCACAGCTGGCAAATCTTGTCTACATGCCTACAACTCATATATATTTTTTTCTGACTCTTGTCCCCCTGGGTAGAGTTCCGTCACAGCTCACAGCAACCTCAAACTCTTGGGCTCAAGGAATTCTCCTGCCTCAGCATCCTGAATAGCTGGGACTACAGGCGCCCAACCCTACGCCTGGCTATTTTTTTAGAGATGGGGTCTTGCTGTTGCTCAGGCTGGTCTTGAATTTCTGAGCTCAAGCTATCCTCCTGCCTCAACCTCCCAGAGTGCTGGGATTATAGGTGTGAGCCACCATGCCCTGCCTCCACTCAGATTTGTTCTCTTTGTACCATTCACAACTTCACCAGGAATGTTAGTGTGAATAATTGTGAGAGAAGGCAGCACATGAGTGGAAAAATAAACAAGAAGAGACTTTATCATATGGGCAGGTGACATTCAGTACCGTTGTTCACAAAAGCTCACAGGCCCACGTGGGGGCTTGCAGGCCCTCAGAGAGGCTTCTGGCCCACCTCCTCTTTCTAGTGGCATTTCCATCTCTCCCCACAGTTATTTTTTTTTCTTACATATGAAAATTCCCTGGAACCAGCCCATTTACATCTAGTTAAAATTTAAAACAAAAGGGAGGAAAGGACAAGTTTATAAGGAATCACAGAAAACCAGATGTCTTCATTATAACAGTTTTATTCAAGTCTCTGTGTGCTCTGGTGTGGAGACCAGGTGGAGATCAGCATTACACCATAATACAATAAGAGGGTTAGCCATTGAACCAAGCCTGCTTGGTGTCCCTAGTGAACAACTTACAGTACCTCGAAAGAAAAAAAAAAAAAAGCCACAGGAAAGAACCTGATGAGTTTCCATCAGACTTTTTCATCTTTAAACATTGTTGACAACATACAATAACTTAAATCCCAAAGCAAAGTGGGAATTCAAGGACACAGGGTCAGGACATATGGACAAGACATTGGAGCAGAGAAGGTCTAGGGATAAAAACTAGTAGCTAATTACAGAGGAACAAAACAAATACAAGTGTGAACTTTCACTTTACCTAGACTCAAAGGCCCTAAGGGGGAGGGAACCCCAAAGAAAGCTTTGCTGTGAACTAAGTAAAACACACCGCCATTTTCCTATCCTTAATGATCTAAAAAATACAGACTCAGACTATAATATATCTGGGGGAGGGGGTGGCTGTAGGGGAATGTGGGGGAACGTGGGGGAAGGGTAGTGCAGGAAAGCAGAGAGGAAAGTTAACGAGTTCATCACCTCCCTTCTTTGCTACAACTGGGTACCAAGGGCACGTGGCTCAATACAACAAAAGGCAAAGGCCTGATTTCAAGTTCTCAAGGAGACATGAGCTATAATAAGGCTTCCAATCTCGAGAGACTAAGAGAAGTGGGGTGAAGCTACAACAAAGAGCAGGAAGAGGGCGATGGAGGGGCTGGAAACAGAGGGAGAGAGGCCCAAGCCCTCATCGGTGCTGGGACCAAAGAGTCATGGGGAGGAAATGGTGAGCAGGAAGCAGCCATCAGCAGAGAGCAGGTCAGCCTTGGGGAGAGGGAGGTCCCACAGGTCACACAGGCAGTTGGTACGCCAAGGAACACAAATCCTGCTTAGGCAAAGGGCAATCTCAAAGCCTAGGGGGGCCTGAGCTAGGCCAGCTTTCTCTGAGGGCTTTTACGCAGTGGCCCAGAAACATGCTCGGTAGAAAGAGAGCTGACTTTGGGACAAGCACATCAGCAACTTGCTTCCCAGCTGTGTGGGCCTGGGAACGTTACAGAACCACCTGAGCCTCATTTTCCACATCCTTAGATGGAGGCAATAACCTCCTACCAGGATTAGCATAAGGAATCAAAAAATGTATGTCTAGAAATCTCTAGGATGGTGCTCCCCATATGGAAGAAATTTATCCTGCCCACACATGCTTCCCTCTGACAGTGATGAAGAAAACAGCTATAGCCAGCATGGCTTCTGAAACTCGAGGTAGAGGTGTATGAGGAGAATGGAATAAAGATGACAGAGACTAATGATGGTGGCGGAAGCAGCGCAGGTGCAGGAGGTGATGGGCGATATGATAAAGTTCACTGTGTGGGCACAATGCTAGGGAATGCTGACCTTGGCATGCAAGGGCATGAAACACCTCCACTCACGTCAGTCCCTTCTGACAGAAGGGAGAATGAATAAAGTTTATCCACTTCTGGAAGTCAAAGATGTCCCAAAGAGATTTAAGATGAGAATCTAGCCCCCCATCTAGGGGATGTGGGGCATTCTGAAAAAAAGAAAGATGTTTATAAATAAAAGAGGAACGTCTAAAAAGGATGCCCTCCCCTGTAATCACATCCCTTCCCCTCAGAACACAGACACACCCATAAATGGCCTCAGGGTTCCAAGGAGCCTGAAAGACAGCCAAGGAAAAGTCACCCCCAATTTCAGATCCAAAGTGAAAAACTCCTGCATATTTCCCTGTTACACGCCAACATGCTCCAATTAAACGCAAACACTCTCGGAGAACTGCCGTTTTACTCAGGACAAGAAGGGGAGGATAATTAAGAAACAATATGAGACCTACTCACAGTGGTACCTAAGCCCTCCTCATGGTCCAGGTGAGGGGCAGGCAGAGCTGAGACTATGCTGAGGTGAGTGAGACACTCTCGCCTTAGCTGCAAAATTCAAGGGGGCACCAAAAAACTGAGTAAAGAAAAATCATACTTCAGTGCAATATTTTTAAAAATCAGAATTAACAAAAAAAGTCCTAGTATCAAAATTTTAAGTAAAGTCTGGCTCTGTCTGGGCAGGTATCTAGCTAGGCTGGAAGGATTTCAGAAAGATGGCAACATACCATTTCTGAAACCTGGCCTTGGACTTCAATGAGTGCACAGCAAAGTAACACCATGTCCACTCACCAGGATTCCTCTTCTGACTCTGACCTCCAGGTTCAGAATTCCCAGATGACCACTCCACACAGCCCAGTAGGAAAAGCCTGTCTTTGAACCCCTGGAATTGTACTCCAGTGTCCCATCCTGAGATAATGTATCTAGTTGCCATGTCCACACCTGCCAATCCGTCTAGTAAAACTAATGGTGGGTACTTGCCAGGGAGAGGGCAGACCAGATAGGAGGGGAGATGAGTCCAGGGAAAGCCAGTCTGTGCGCAAGGGTTAAAGAGAGAGAGGTGTGGGAGAGTGTCAGCTCCAGTGACCATGTGGACCCTGAGGCTCTTCTCCCATTCCAGTTCAAGGCCCTAAGGAGGCTCCCTGCAGGGATGCAGGGAACACAGGGACCACAGGCAGTGAGGATCAGGAAGGACCAGTCCTACCGGCTCCAGATCAAGAATAGCCTAACATTCTGAAGAGCAAATGCCAGGGCTTCCTGCGACCACACAAAAGAAGGGGGGGAGGGGCTGGCTGCCAGTATCTCACCAGGGCTAACACTCAGTCAACAGTGGGAGAGGAAGTCAGTGAGAGACTCACCTGGCCTGTACAGCCAACCAGAAGTCTATGGCTGGGTCATGACAATTAGACACCTATGCCCTGTTAATTAGCCTTAATAGGCCAGGGTTTCAGTTTCTACCTCCAGGCTTCCAACACCAGCATCTGAGGTGGGGAGTGCCCGGGGTAGCAGTGCCAGGGAAAAGTCTGAAGGTGAGCTCCTCCCCAGAAGTAAGCAGTCAAGTTTTTTGATTTTCGTTTTTTTTTTTTTTTTTCCTGATCTAGGAAAACATTAATTTGTTTCAAAAAAGAGAAGTATTTGGGAATTTGTTTCTAACATATTTTCACCAGAAGTCATTCTCGGACCTGAAGCCAAAGAGAAAGGCAGATAATGTATTAGGTTGAACCATGTGAAATTGACCTAAGACCATACATATATTTACACGCACATTTCGCCACAAAGGGCAACAATCTAGTAAGTGACGCTTATCAGTGACCGACTGGGGGCTCCAGGACCATACATTTTAAAGTTAAAAGGGCTTCAGATAAAAAGGTAGGTAGGTAGCATTGTTCCTAGATGGGCTTCTGATGTCCAGAGAGCAGGAAAAACGTGTGCAAATTCTTACAACCAGTAAGTGGAAACGTAGGAAAAGCCTGAAACTATGGAAATGGCAGCACCTGCTTCTCCCTCCAAATCCTGCATAAGGCAATGAATGTTTGTGACCTGCTAACTGGGCCTTCATGCATGTGACTCAAAGGCACAGGCTCAAACAAACACATGATGGAAACAGTCAAATATTGGCTACAACCCCAAGGTGCACCATCCACAGCCACCAGGAAAAACATGCAAATTCTCACAACCAGTAAGTGGAAACCTAGGAAATGCCTGAAACTACGGAAATGGCAGCACCTATTTCTCCCTACAAATCCTGCATAGGCAATCCTCCACCTCCAGGGCATGCTCTTTGCTTTGTTAAAAGCCAGAGGAGTAAGAATGCTCAGGAGGTGTCTCCTTTGTGGGGGTGAGGGAAGAAGAAAGGGGACTCCAATGTGGGAACCATGAAGCCAAGAGTGATGACAAAAGCCAGGCCCACCTCACAGTGTTTCCTTGAGTCCCTGAGCAATAGTGGCTGCAGGAAAGAGGGCTTTCTGAGGAGCCCCACATGACACACACATGACACATGTCTCAGGGGCAGAGATCCTTTTCCAAAGATCAGGAATTGGCCTGATCCAGGCTCTAACAAATCAAAATCTGGGGATGACCCCAAGAAATCAGAGATAGCCAACCGTCATTCTGATGCTGCCACCAACCTTCCCATCTGCATTTCCTCCTCTATAAGACACAAATGGTGAGAACAAATGTCACAGAAGAGTCTGTACCATGGCCTCCATTGGTCATGTTAAGCCAACTCCCAAATCACTCCTTGTCCAGAAGCCAAAGCATGAAGCAGAAGGCGTGGCCCCTCCGGGTGAGGATGGTGAGAACCACACTCCTCCGATTCATCCTGCAGACACGAAGGAGCTTCCTCTAGGAGTTGGCGGAGCCACTGTGCTTCTCTGGTGCACAGCCATTGCCTTTGTAAAGCATGTGATGATCACTTCTAAAGGAAGGAAATTTGAGAGGGGGCTGAGAGACAAGCCTGGGGTCACCCAGCCAGAGCAGAAGAGGGAAGAAAGCCAACTTGTTCAAGTGTCAGGGCCTGAGAGTTCAACTCAGCAAGGAATCCAAAGAGCTCTTTAATTTCTGACTTCACTTGAATCTTCATCTTTAAGCATAAGCCCTTTCCTAACAGCAAGCATACCAAGTGCAGAAGTGAAATGATAACATTTTGTAAAGGCCAGGGGGGAAAGTCAGCACTCTTCTTAGTAGTTCAAATGTAAGACATCATTGGAATTATTACTGTTATTACTACTATCAGATTCTAGGGATGCCAAAGGATGCCACGTTAAGAGCACCTGCCAAAGCCTCTTGGAAAAAATGTAAGGATAACTGAGACATCTACTCGGCCTCCCAGCAGCAGTCTCGGTCCCTAAGGGGGTAGGATAATCTGAATCAGCAGGAGCTGAAGCATCCCAGAGGTGGGGGTAGAGAGCCTTATCTGCTCCTATCGATGCCTTTTAAGTGGTGAAAACCTGCCAAGAGCAGAAAGAACCTGTCTGTCAGGAAAGGGAGGAAAGGGAAGGAAGGGGAGGAGAGGCAGGCAACTGCCACACCAGTGCCCATTCTCAGCTCAAGGGCCAGCTCCTCACCATGCCACATGGCAAGGGAGCCCAAGAGGACAGAAAGTCACTCACTCGGACCTGCTACTCCACAGGTACTTAGCCTACCACCAGCCCTGCCCCACAGAGGGGGTATGGCAGGCAGGGGCCCACCACAGACCGGGTTAGAGGATCTGAGAGACATAACTCCCCCACCTGCATGGATGCCCACAGCAGCACCTCCCGGATAACCCTGTTTTTGCTTCTTTCACCGTAATTATTGCTCATCCTGGGTTCAATCTCTCCCTCAATGGCTGGTGGCCACCACTCAGTGAAAGATGAAGGCCATCACTCCTACAAAGATGGCTACAACCTAACAAAATGGCAAAAAGAAAAAATGAGCTGAAGAAAAATGCCTACCCCATACCATAGAGCACTGTCCAGAGCCAGTATGGTTTAGACACACTGTAGACTGTACCCCACAAGAGGGCCACTTAGTGGAGCCAAGGGTAGACAGATGTGTTCATGGCTCAGGGGATGGGGCTGTGGAGGGCCCAGGACAGATTATTCTGTTATTCTTCCACAACAATGAGGAAGTGTCCTTTGGTTGGCTTCAACTACTGATGAGATTCACATTTTTTCCCCTCTTGGCTGAGGAGTACGGATATGGGAGCAAAATTAATCTCTAACATATTGGCCTTGCTGAACAAAAGGAAGGAGAGAAGTGAGACATAATAACAAAACCCTGGGTGAAAAATCCAGAAGCACCTCCCTGTCCAAGACTCAGGGAGGCCCTTGAACCAAGGTGTTAACGGGCTCATAAAGCAAGGAGCAATTTGAAAACCAAGGTCACTCTTTAGTGATCTCCAGGGCAGAACTTCTATTATAGTCACAGAGCAAGAGCAGAGCAAGACCTAATGCACTGCTGTTGCCGGTCGCACCCCTCTCCTCACTCTGGCAACCAGGCAGCAGATGCAAGGAGCCTGCAGACTGACCTTCAGTGTCACCAGAGAAATAATCCAAGATAAAAGACAGTGAAGTAACATTCAGAGAGGAGAGGGGCATGACCTCAGGACTCTACTTCCAATTGAGGGGTCAGCCCACCATAAGACAACTGTTCACACATAACACAAGAAGCCTTAAAGTAATGGAGTAGCAATGATGTACATGAGAAAGCTTTAGAAGCAACATTCAAGTTAAGGAAACAAATTCCAGGAAAGTCAGGGTTGGCCTCTATTGTCCTTGTCACCTAGTTTCCAGTGCTTGGACATGAAGGCTACTGTACATCAGTGGCTGGCTGGGCACCTTATAAACAGCATCACTTTAGCACATCCATTTACAGAAGGTGCTACTGGTGACTCCACTTGAAGGTCATCATAAAATGGATGGCCTGGCTGAGAAGGCACCCCCAACTCCCAGTGTCCATGACCTACCACCCTGTGCTACCCTGGTGTGCTGCAGAGATATCTACTAACCAAACTTACATCCTAAAGCCCATGAATTGCAGGGATTGGAAGGAAGACCCAGGGAAGGGAGTAACATACAATGTTCATACAAAAATAGAACAAATGGCAGAACTTTGTCTTTCACTTCAGAAGTGGCACTAGTGAGTCTCGCCAGAAACTATTCCTAGGATGAGCATATATTTGTATCTGAACCTGGTCTGTACATGTCCTGACCCCAAGTAGATAGATGGACACCTTTAACGGTGCTGGTTTCTGCCCTTCTTTGAGTGTTTCCAAAAGGAACAAGGACAGACTCCGTTACCTACAATACGGCTGTGTTTTCCCTAACACCCCAAGCCCACCAGGTCTGAGGCAGTTCCCTTTTTTCACCTGCAGGCTCAAGTGAGTAAGTGGGGCTCCTGGAAGTGCTAATAGGCAGTGCCAATCCTGTCACCCCCATGTCCCCACCCTGGACCACCATGCCTTCAGTCTGGCTTAGGACATAAAACAGTTCAGATCTCACAGAGAACGAGATTCCAATTCATGGGTATTGGAGGAGAATGGAGGAGGAGCAAAACCAATCCCAGAACTTCCAATACTGACGTTAGGAGGCTGAGGTCAGGGCTGACAGAGGAACCCAGGATAGCTCTGGGCATACCCGACTGGCTGAGGACAGACAGCAGCAGACAGATTTGGCTGAGTGACTGCAGGGTCACCCTAAAGGCGAGGAAGACTAGAGGATGGGGGACATGCACGCATCCCTCCCTCCCCTAAACAGCCACAGCTGATGGCCACAGCTTCTCCCCAGTGGACAGGAGTAGAGGGGCCCTGCAGGGCAGGATACCCTCTAAAGTGGCCCTGTTCCCATCCCTTCCACCTTCAAAGTGCATTATCAGTGCAAGAAGTAGGGCTGGATCTCAGGGGGGTCCAACTCTGAGAAAGGGCTGTGCCAGCCAGCTCCCCCCACCTCCTCCTGCTTCCCCCTTGGCCACCCCAATCCTTTCATGCTAAGACCAGAACTCTTGCTGGATCTCATAAGAAGTGGGCCTGTGTGTGTTCAGTTCCGCTCTGCACAATGGAATGGTGCTGTCCTGGCTCTGCCCCTCTGCATCCAGGTCCAGAAGCGTCCGCTCGGTAGGGGGCAGCGGCCCCACCTGAAACGGGAGCAGGGCTGGGAGCGCAGGCCGCTCTTCCACAGTGCTACTGCTGCTGGCAAAGCAGGAATCCAGGTTGCTGGGTGTCTCTGTGCTGGAGCTGTTGGCTGGGGAGGCGCTGCGGGCATGGCTAGGGGACACAAACCACCACGGGTCCAGCCGTTGCCGATTGGCAGAAGGACGTGGCCGAGGCAGAAACTCCAGGGTCTTGGGTCTCTCTAAGGTAGAGTCCTGCTGTGTGTTCCAACGCCTCGGGGTTGGGGGAAAGACAACATTGGGGTCAGGGAGACGGGGAAATTCACCTGGGTCTCGGCTGGGACTGGGGGTTTTCAACAGTCCTGGTCAAGAGGCAAAAGGAGAAGCATCAGATGAGGGCCCCATGTTCTGGAGCCAGATTCACCCTGCTCCCTCCCCACCAGCCATATCCCGATGCACTTGGATATCACGAAGTAGCAAATGTTTACAGAGCACCTATGTTTACAGCATGCAGTATGCTGGTAGGCACTGAGGAAACCAGTGAACCAGAAGGCCATGGCCCCAGCACTATTAATAGGACATACAGGACATCACATCTGTGATGGAATAACTTGAGACACATGCATGTCAGCAAATGACCCACAAGCTAGGACCTTTGCTTGTCAATAAAATTTTACTTAGAACACAGCTACATTCAAAGTCTGGTCTCCTGCTACAGTAACACAGTGAAGTAGTTATAACAGAAACTGACCCGCAAAGCCTAAAATATTTACCATCTTGTGCTTTACCAAAGTTTGCTGCCCCCTGACTTAAGGGCATGTCTGCTCATTCACTGGTCTTCCATTTAATAAACATGTGAGAGATAGGACCAGAGCTAGAGAAGTGATATCTAAAGGTGAGTCTATAGGGCGTTTGTTCCCAAAGGTCACATATCTGAGTATTAAAAAAACATGTCCAGGAGGGAAGGTCAAGCCAACCAGTTAAACACAATTGTCACTGACACTTACATCTCACTGAAAGGCTACTGACATCCCCTCTTTCACTACTGGACTGGCAATATTTCTAGGGAGCAATGGATGGCAGCAGAGAAGACCCAGGATGACAGTGTGTAGGTGCAGGTGCCTCAGACATCAGGTGAGGAGGCCAAACACACACACAGGAACAGCAATTCAGCCGGACACATCTCTGTGTCTGAAGAGGCAGACATGAGGAAGGGCTGAGGGCTGAAGGGCGTAACGATGGCGGGAGCTTGCTTTATGAGAGTGCGTGAGTAAATGCTATAATGAGAGGCAAAGGCCCAGCTCTGAGGCAGAAAATACCCCTCCCACGTGCAGGGAAAGATTCCTTTCTGGTAATTGCAGCATCTTCCCAGGTAATAACCAGAAGCTACATTCCTGCCCTTTGGCACCATGCAGGCCCTATCTCACCCCACAGACCCAGGGTCTGAACATCCCACAGGAGTCCCGGGTCTGAGTCTTCTATTAGTCTTCAGGGAAGACCCCTGAGCACGGGCAGAGAGAAGGCAGCTAACCTTGGTCACCTCCCCAACCCCAGGTCAGTATTTCTTGACTGGCTGTGTTTGGGGAAGAAAACCCAGACATGGAAAGAGGAAATGAGGCCCTTGCCCACATCATCACTCCCTCGGGAGGTGGCAAAGAAAGGGAAGAGAAACCAGGGAGGGAGAACGAGACCCACCTGCTCCAGGACTGGGGTTCAACCCATTGCTGGAGGGACTCCTGCTGGCCAGGAGAGCAGCCGGCTTGAGGGCCCCATCAGAAGGAGTCCGCCGGTGACCACCTGGCTCCGGGGGGGCTGTGAGTGTGACATGGGTGGGAGTCAGAGACTGGTTAGGGTCTTGTTTGAAGCGCTCCACTCGGACATTGACCAGGGGGTTGTGGGTGCACGGGGTCAAGGGCGGGGCCTCCACTGGGCTGACCGGCATCTCATATACCACGATCTCATCACTATCAGAGCGCAGCAGGGAGCGGGTGGAGTTGCACTCGGAAATGGAGGAGAGAGAGAGCAGTGTGAGGGAGGCAGAGGGGTCTCCTAGCAACAGCATGGGCTCTTCCTTCTTGAAGAGCTTCCGGGATGGGGGGCTGGTGCTGCGGCGAGGACGGCTGGCCCTCTGAAAAAGACCCTCACGTCTCTTCTTCTCCTCCCGGGCTGGTGGCTCAGGCTCCTCCAGGGGAAGCAGCTGGCATTTGCCAGCTTCCAGCAAGTCAAACCCTAGGCCTGTGGCTGCGAGGACAGCTCCGCAGCCAAGCAGAGCCACCTCACAGCGGCGGTGATGAGGACTTCCCCGCTTGAGGCTGTTGGTTGGCGTCAGCTGAGGGGTACTGGTGGCTGAGTTGACTGGGGTAGGCTCCTCATGGGCCCCATCACTGGAGGGGCCTTCCCCATCCTCTCCACGAGGAAATGGGATACAGAGGTAGGACTGGTTGGGTGAATGTTGTAGACGACTCTCTCCACTCTGTGGGCCTTCACCGTCCTCATCCTCTGTGAAGATGAGAATGGAAGGGCAATGGGAAATGGGAGGAAGCAGCAAGGGTAAGAATCTGGCCCCTTCCCCCAACTGTGGGCTTCCTGGCTCCAGTGTCAGGGATACAAAGGTCAAAGAGTCTGATGAGCAGGACATGGAATTGGATATTAGGGCTTTATCCTCCCACATGCATCTGTGCCCAATATAAGGAAATCACTCTTATTTTGATCCCATTTCCCTATTTGCAGAAAATGGTACCTGGTGATTTGCTAGTTTCTTCACAAGGGATCCTTAACACAAAGTACAGTATGAGTTTCTTGAACTTTAGATACAACAGGAACATTCTTATTGTTTTCGTTTTTGTTTTTGAGACAGTCTCACTATGTCACCCTGGGTAGACTGCCATGGCGTTCCAGCTCACAGCAACCTCAAACTCTTGGGATTAAGTGATTCTCTTGCCTCAGCCCCCCAAGTGGCTGGGACTACAGGCGCCTGCCACAATGCCCGGCTATAGTTTTGTTACAGTTGCATTGTTGAGCTATGGGCACCAAGCCGGTTCCTAATGTTTTTGTACCTTAAAATTGGAAGGGCCTCTGGGTCTCTAGAATGATGGCTCCTGTGAAGGATTAGAATCCTCCACACGGAAGGCAAATCTACTCTACAGAGCATATCACAGCCTTAGAAATCTACAAAGACAAAGTGCTAAGAATGCCTGGAGACGCCCTCCCATTTAGTAATCACTGGGTGACACTGTGAGAGCCCCCCGGAGGAAGGCTACAGTGTCCTGTACCCTACCCTCCATGTAAGGACTCCACACATTACAATATGAAGAAACAGACCCAGAGAGGGAAGTGCCTCGGGTAAGGCCTCACCCTTCTGCCTGCCCTAAGGAGACTGTTACTGGCCCTCTGGGATAGAATTCCAAGGGCAGGCTCCATGGTAGCTATAAGAAGAAATTGCGATTTGGGATAACTCAAAACATATGGGAGTAGAGGAAACTAAGGAGGGGTAGGGTGGGGGGCCAGGAGCTGAGTGAAAGAGGAAACAACCCCCCTCTGAGTAGTTCCAGGGGTCCTCAAACAGCCCTAGGAACTTGGGTAAGGCTTCCCCGAGAGAGCAGGGAGAGAACCAAGATGAGGCCAATGCTTACCTGTCTCCATAAGGCTGGTGAACCCTGGCAGGCCCGGGCTACTCCTGGGGCCCTTCCCCAGGTTGGGAGCACTGGACGACCACTGTTTATAGCCATCTACCAGGGACTTGAGGCTGAAGCAGAGAGAAGAAGGAAGCTGTCAGAACCAGTTACTCCCCTCACTCGACCTTAGCTCCTTGGGCCTCCCCGTCTGCTTTATCTCACCAAAAAGCCTCGGGGGACAGGCAACAACTCTCGCTGCTTCACAAACACAAGTGCACATGCGCCCAGGGATGCAAGGCAGTGACATGATGCACCCCTCCCCACACATGCCACAGTGGTAGTGCAGAAAGATCCGGTGGGTGGCCGACAGGAAAAGACAGAAAGAATAAGGACTGCCCAGCCAGTGGGGGTCTTGCCCAGATCCACCCACTCAGTGCACGGACACTGAACAAATGCACTCATGACATTAGAAATGCTGTGATGCCAAGACCCTGCAGAGCCAGGCAAGCCCCAGGCAGCGGAGCTAGCTGAGGTGAGCCAGGCCACTCCAGACACACCGCTCATCAGTCTCTCCTTCCAAGCTTATACCATGCTTAGGCAACTTCCAAAGCCATTCACTTTTCAAAAAGAAAAATCAACAAAGCTATACCAACCCAGTGCACTTTGGGACAGACCTATGTGGGCAGTACACAGGACTGAAGCAGGGGTCTCAGCTTGTCTTGGGGGGTGAGAGAAAGAGGACAGGAGATTGCTTTCAAATCCCTGGGATCAGCTCCTGTGGCAAGCCAGTAACTCTCCGCAGATACGGCCTGGGCACCCTATTGACCCCCTTGTAGGATGGGAGGATCAGAGGCCTGGGAGCACTGGTCTTTTCCCTAGAGGACAGTGAAGGGAGGATGGAGGAATCTGTGGGCTATGGATGCACTGGGATTATGACCAGAGGTGGCTCCTTTTTTAAGGCTAAAGAAATGCTCAACTAAAAAGCCCACTTTCCCCAGAGTCCCAGTCCACCTTGAGGAAGAAGGACCAACTTTTCTCCTTACCTCGTAACTCTGTTTCAAGTGCTATGAGAAACACTAATGCATTAAAGTACATTCCAGCCACCTTGGTTTCAACCAAAGTACAAAGCCAGAGAGAAGCACACGGCTAAACCCACAGCCTGGGACTGCCAAATGATAATCTTATAACTTCACTGCCAGCTCTGGATCCCAGAAAACCCAAATTTGCAAAATAAAAACCAATGCTAAAGACAAAAGAATAAATAGCCACAAATCTTCTCTCTAAAACTAAGGGTGCCAGGAATAACCCAACAGTTGGAGCAGTCAGTGGAGTGAAGAATAAGATAAAGTCAGATCAACACAGGAATTTTCCCAAGGTGCACGAGGGTACTGCTTAAAACAAAAACAAAGTCAGCTCAGCTCTGGCAAGAATGAGGCTTGGTTCTAGGGTGTATGCTATGAGAACAAGGAAATGGAAGTGGAACTGTTACCAGCACAGTTGGTGAAAGGGTGATGATTAGACTCACCCCAAGTGGAAATGTGGAGATTCTGATGGGGTACTTAAACCATTAGCTTTCTCACGCCTCTGAGGGGATCTTCAACAAATAAAGAGAATCAGTAGCAGGCAACAGAAGGAACTTCAGCTCAGCCTCTCCTGCATCGAAATGCCCAAGGCTGGACTCGAGCTGCGTTGCCAGCTGCCTCCCCCTGGTCCAGTCAGCAAAGCCCATGCCATGAAAGAATCCTAAAAAGATGTTCCTACTTAATCTGCTACAGGCTCAGGACCTGTCAGTCTGTAGGACAAAGAGCCCTGGGCAGCCACAGCATAACTGCAGGGGCCTGTGAACCCAAAGATCCCCAAAGCTGTCAGTGAGTATGTTTCAGATAGATATGTACCATTTTGTAAAAGGATGATGACGTGAATTTACTTAACATCGCTGAATTCAAGACAGCTTTTGGTCAGCATATATTTTCTTTGTCCAACAGATACTAAAATGAAAATCATTTAGAGGTTCTCAAAAATTTGTGACATTAAACAGGTCTTTCCTTGAGACTGGATGGAATGAACTTTTATTTCTTTGATAGGAATTACAAATCATGAAAATTTAAGTCATATATTTTGACCTGCTTCCAAAGTTTGGGAAGACAAATCTATGGAAGTAGGAAGAAAATTCCAAAGTTCATTATTTGGTAATGTGAAATAAAGTTAATTTACTACCAAAACAAAAAAATACTTCTAAATGAAGCAGAACCATAGGAATTACTGGACTCCACAGCCAGCCTGGTAAACCCTACCTAGAATCACATTACTGTCAAGGAATACCAATAGACTCAGGGTGACTGAGTTTCTTAGACCCAGCTCACCCCTATTCTAATCCAGGGCTCAAAGAGTAACCAGAGAGCCCTTGCTCCTATAGGACTCAGTAGAACAGAGCAATCCACCATCCCACAAGTATTCCCTTGCTGAATTCTTATACCACTTAGCTACTTTGCCCTATTTAGCTAAATTTTCTATTCAAAAGTATCTAGTAACTTCTGAAGCCTGCCTAGCTTCAGAGAGTTGATCTTTTATGAACTAAACTGTCATTTTCACCTTTAGCTTAGATCCAACATGAAGAAATAATTGATCTTGGACATAAAATTTTAGTATTTAAAGGGTACCAAGGCCAGTTACAGGTTCAGGGCACCTGTAACTCTATTATTCAATCTTAGACGCTCTTGGAAAGTCTCTTTAAAAGGTGAAGGAGAGAGCAGTGCCTGTGGCTCAAAGGAGTAGGGTACCAGCCCCATATACTGGACATGGTGGGTTCAAACCCAGCCCCAGCCAAAAACTGCAAAATAAATAAATAAAGGTGAAGGAGACTGCTGGTTCTCTTTGCATTTAGAAAACAGTGTTTTAGATTCTAAACATCAAGAAAAAGTATAAATTATTCTGTCCATTTTTCAAGTATGAAATACAATTGCATGAGAAGCTAGGAAGACCCCTCATAGCTAATGTTTACACATGCTTACCATGGGCCAACAAATCCTCTGCCCACACACACTTAACTTAATCAACCCTCGCATCGGCTCCATGAGATGCGTACTAATATTACCACCAATTTTATACACAAGAAAACACTAAGGTTATACAGCAAGGCAGGGTGGAGCCACAATTCACACCCAGGCAGTCCGGTGCCAGAATCCAAGCTCTTCACTCCTACACTTCGAGTGCCTGGTCTGTGAAGAACTGGGACTCAGGGGTACAGTTGACCTTTAGGCCTCAACCTCACAAATGAGCACATTCAAGGCACTCAGGTGCCCTGTGCCCTGCCTAGAGCAGGGCCTCATATGTGTCAGTGTGGCTATGAAGAGAGACCCGAAAGAAGCCCCAGCTGGGATACTCTGCTGCACTCCCAGAGCTGGGATACTCTGCTGCCCCTGCTTCAGGACAAGCCTCTAGTCAAGAGGGTCCTCCTAGCCTCTGCTCTCCCTTCTCTTTCCTCTGAATGGATGTGTTAGGGGGGAAGAGCCAGAGATAAGTAGAAGACTCCAGCATAACGTTTACATTTGGTTAGCGCTTAGGCTCTTCGCTACTCTGAGTACAGACACCTCCAGTATAGGCCACAGGCAGATGTTGTGAGGACTTTTTTGCTTACCTGTGGTATCAGATAACAGGAAAAATATGCATGGGCCTTTTTTTTTTGTTAATCAGCTTTCCCTATTGTTTGCGTATTTAATGTGTGACCCAAGACAACTCTATTCTTCCAATGTGTGGCTGAAGAGAACAAAGGCTGGACCCCCTGATTCTGCATGTTATCTATCCATGGCAACATCTGTGTCTCAACAGTGGTGCTAAACAGGTCCCACAGAGCCATTAGCATCACAATGCCTAAAATATTTATTATCTGGCTTTTTATGGAAAAAGTTTGCCAATACCTGCCCTAGGAGGTTCCAGGGAACAGGAGAGTGAAAAAGTCTTCCACGTGTTTTTAAAGCGGTATGCCTATGGGTAAGCAAGAAAGCATCTCACTTCATTTGGCTCTTACCCTTCATCTCCTGAGGCAAGCTCTTTCTGACCAAGCGTCCCTGGCCCCCACGTCCGGCCCTTCTTCTTTGGGGCCCTCTTCTCCTCCTCCTCCCCTTCTTCCTTTGGGATGACTGAGCTCCTGCCCCAGGTCTTGCTGCTTTCACCGGGTGTCACTGTGAACAACAAAGGTTGGATGGAACCTAGAAAATCTAGACAGAGCACCCCGACACTAGCCTGTGCACTGCTAGACACACACGTGCACACACATACACATTTGGAGCTGCAGGGAAGTCAGATGTCATCTAAAACTCTAAGCCCACATGGAACCTTCTAGGAAAGTAATGGCGCTCTTGGGCACCAATCCTATAGCTCTCTTAAGAGTACTAAATTTTGGGAAAACTTCCAAAATTTTCACAAGTCCAATGTCAAGATAGAGCTCAGGCCAGCCAGACACCAGAGTTCCAAACAGATCTGACATAGTTGGACAGAAACAGACAGTGGGGGGATGAGAAGGCAGGAGGGGTCAAAAAGAGAAGGGGTGAGGAAGGTGTGGAAGTGTAGAAATTCTGGGAGGAAAGGGAGGAGCTCAAGACTGCAGAGAAGGAAGTCAGGAATGGGAGGAGGGTAGGAAGGAACCGGCCTAGAGAAAGACAGCAGGTAGGAGAAGAGGAACAATCTTCTGACTTTGACACCTTAGAGCAGGCAGCCTCAAACTTTTTAAACAGGGGTCCAATTCACTGTCCCTCAGACCATCAGAGGGCCGGACTATAGTTGAAAAAAAAAAAAAAAACTATGAACAAATGCCTATGCACACTGCACATACCTTATTTTGAAGTAAAAAACAAAATGGGAACAAATACAATTCACACCAACGCATGTGGCCCGTGGGCCGTAGTTTGAGGACCCCTGCCTTAGAGCAAGGGTGGGGACTCAAATGCCTCAGAAACCAGGCTTTCATCATAAAGAGCAAAGTGAACTAGTTACCAAAAAATAGGGGACTGAGGCAAAATATTGAGTACAAGGAGGCTGCTAACAGTTCCAACCAGCTGTGATCACATAGAAAAAGGAACCCACTGGTTTAATTTTTCAAGGAAAGCCAGAAATCCAGGAGTTTTAAATGAGAACTACCTTTAAATCAGAGTAACAGATTCATTATATACACACACACACACACACACACACACACACATGCACACACAGATATACACGTGTATGTATATGTATTTTATTTTTTTGGCAAATACTACAACAAAAATAAAATTGGTCCAGATTTGGCCAATTATAAAGTATTTGGCAAGTTTCCTTAGGAACTATACTTTAGAAAAATCCTTCCTTGGGGAACATGGATGGAAGAAAAACAGTGATTCCCCAGATATGACAGAGAGTGTGCCTGGTCCCCAGGCCAGGTACCATCCTGTATCTACATCACACACCAGTTTCCAAATGGCTTTGTAATTCTCTAGACCACTCCAGTACCCAGAAAATCATCTGCTGGTATCTGACTTAAGAGTATAAGGGTGAAGAGGCAGCAGTAAAGCTAATGGAGAGAAGCAAGGGGGAGACAGAGGGTGTGCGTACATATGTGCACGTATATACACATGGCGAGAAGAGTGCCAGAAGTTATGGATGGAGCAAGCCAGGGCCAGTCGGTAGCTGGACAGAGCAGGGGACAGGTGCCCCTAGTGTGTTCTGGCCCCAACTAATTTGGGAAACAGTCTCACACTGGATGGCGCGAAGGCGAGGAATGATGGTGGGGCTTGCAGGAGGACTGGAGCGGCTGTTGATAAGACTCTTCCTTTTATCCATGGTGGGGGAGGCCTGCACCGTGAACTTGTGCTGGAAATCTGCTTAAGAAAAGACAAACATGTGTAAGCTTTAAAATTTTCCCACAGTCAAATTTAAGTAAGAAAACTGACATTTCCTGGCAGGCCTGAGGGGCAGCCCTTGTTTCCTGAAAAGCTCTTTGTTCACCTGGAAAATGTTCTCTTTCTGAACCATCTACTTTTCCCAAGGGACACAGCAAGATAAAACTATGACAGCCCATCCAGGGCTGGTTCACACCTATAATCCTAGCACTCTGAGAGGACAAGATGGGTGGACTACCTGAGCCCAAGTGTTCAAGACCAGCCTGAGCAAGACCAAGACCCCATCTCTACTAAAAACATTCAAACTAGCCGGGTATAGTGGCAGGCGCCGGTAGTCCCAGCTACTCAGGAGGCTGAGGCAGGAGAATCACTTGAATCCAGGAGTTTGAGGTTGCTATGAGCTATGAAGACTCCACAGCACTCTACCCAGGGTGACAGAGTGACACTCTGTTTCTAAGAAAAAAGTACAAAAAGATGGAAAGTTCATTACCCAAGTGAACTTCCTTAGACAGTCTTCATAAGCTGTCTATATTATGTATATGAGAAATTGAAGTGGAACAATTATGTATTGAGAATAGCTTTTTAGCTCATGAGATCTTATTGATCATTCTAGGAAACTGAACTTAAAATTCTTGGTTTCGTATAATCTATTATATAATTAGACAGATTTGGCTATCTTTTCTCAGGGACCATAATAGGAAGACCAATACTTCTCACTACACACAGGCAGAGAACTAGCCCTTGGTGGGAAGCTGAGGAAGTGAGAGAGATGGGACAAATGACTCTAATACTGATGTATTCCAAAGGCAGTCAGGGTACAGCATAATATAAAGCTTACAGCTCTGAGATTCTGAGTTTCAGTCTCTTCCTCTATAAAAGAGACATTAAAAAATAGCTGATTGCTTAAACCTAGGTTTTCCCATTAGACTGTGACCTCCCTGCAGATAGGAACTATAGCTTTTACATCTCTAATCCTGGCATGCAACAGTATGCTGGCATCTGGATGTTTGAGAAGTACCTAAAGACTCCACGCTGTCCAAAAAGGGAAAAAAATGTGCAACCAGAAAACATGTCCCATGAACACATTTGTCCCTTTTTACTGAATTCCTTTGTACTTAAGTCACCATCCTAGTGCTCAAAATCATCTGGTACTGCTGCTTTAATGCCATTTTTCGTTGGTTCCTTACATTTCTGATAGAACTGCTTCCCAGGCCTCACAGACTCACAACACTCCGAATGTTTTTATCTACACAAACACACACTTTAACACTTACCTCCCTCCATGGGTACACTACACACCATCAAGTTTCTAACTCATAGCTTCATACTTGGTTACATTTTACCCAAGGCTGTGATGCCACAGCTGTACCTGTATTCAGCTGATGCCTGTCACTCACTAAAAGGCTATGAGTAAATCTTAGCATGTAAATTCTTAACCATTAAACCTACTCTTTGACTGTATCCAGAACCAATTCTTCGAAGAAATCTCAAGACAAGTTATTTAGGAGAGCCAAGACTTCTCTTATCTCACACACATACACCCTGGAATTGTTTTCCCTCAACTACATGCTTCCTTTTCCAGGTCTGCCTGTAACCTCTCCAGTCTCCTCTGCTGCAGCACCTCAAGAACAGCAGGGAGAGGAGGAGCCAGAAAGCTTCGCATTCTGTGTCCACTCACACCCAACAACTGCCCTGGAGGGGGGAGATTTTCAGCAAGCCAGTCTTTCCAGGGATGAATGGCTCCATTTGAGGCCTGGGCCCTTCCTAAAACCCTATGCCATACTAGCTCCCTGCTTCCCGACTGACCAGACGGGAGGCTGATGCGGTTGCCATCCTTGAGCTTCAGCCGGTTCTTCCTGAACTTGCCCTTGCGTTTCTTCACCCGGGGCTTCTCCTGGCACAGCTGGTGGATGATGATGTTGAGCTCCCGTTCCAGGATGTCGATCTCACGCTCGGCCAGCTCCTGTTCCCGACGCCGCAGGAGTTCCTCCTGGTTCTTCTGCTGCAGCGCAGCCCGAGTCAGTTCCTCCTCCCAGGTGCGCAGCTCCTGCAAGATGGGCAGAACCATCAGAGAGAAGAGTGCAGCCCTCAGTGCACAGAGGCCTGGTGAGGCCTGGGAACTCCCACGGGGTTCACAGCAGCCCGGAGAATACTCCTGTGACCCTCAGTGGAGAGGGGGCTTGCTAGCTAGCTGGGAAATGAACAGCGGGCTGCCTTGAACTGTGGGGACACAGCCAGAGAAGCAAAAGCCACAGGCCAAGCCCTAAAGATGAGGGCTGGGAGTTTCTAGTTGCTCCTTCATTTTTTTCTTTTTTGAGACGGTCTCACTTTGTCGCCCTCAGCAGAGTGGCATGGTGTCACAGCTCACAGAAACCTCAAACTCTTGGGCCCAAGCAATTCTCCTGCCTCAGCCTCCCAAGTAGCTGGGACTGTAGGCACCTGCCACAAAGCCCAGCTATTTTTTTGTTGCAGTTGTCATTGTTGTTTAGCAGGCCGGGCTCAAACTCACAAGCCTGGGTGTATGTGGCTGACGTCCTACCCACTGAGTACAAGCGCCGTTATTCTTTCATTCTTGATTAAAACTGTATGTTGTTGAAAAAAATAGGAGTTTGTACAGAAAATATAATCACGTATTTGAATTTTATAGCCTTGATTCCAATTTAATTTTTTTTCTATTATGTAATGTACACAAAAGATTTTTTTTTTAACTAAAGCTAACTTCAAGCTATGTCTAGTTTAAAATGTATCCACTGCAAATGAATCATCCTCCAAGCATCACTTAACTTTCAAATAAAAGTAAATATATTTCCAAGGTGGCTATTGAAAAGGAACCCGAGGCCAGGTGCTGTGGCTCACTCTGTAATCCTAGCAGAAGCAAGTGGACTGTCTGAGCTCACAAGTTCGAGTCCACCCTGAGCCAGAACAAGACGTTGTCTCTAAAAATAGTCAGACATTGTGGCGGGCCCCTAGTCCCAGTTACTTGGAGGCTGAGGCAAGAAAATCGCTTGAGCCCAAGAGTTAGAGGTTGCTATAAGCTATGAGGCCATAGCACTCTACCAAGGGCAACAAAGTGAGATTCTGTCTCAAAAAAAGAAAGAAAGAAAAGGAACCTGAGAGGTGTCACCTAAACCCTAAAGTGTCCACTTGATGAATGAGACCACAAAGGTATGTGATCTTAACCGTAAAGGACAAAATTTGCTCTGGAAGGATCACAAGAGCACAGCACAAAGAAGAAAAACTTTCCTAAGGTCCTCGCCACGCATTCACTGGAGAAGCAAGCTCGTCTGCTGTTCCATCACACACCCCTGAAACTCACTAACTGTCCAGTGGGCTCATGCCAGGGCAGACCCCACTCTGCAGCACCTCAAGGACAGCCAGTCTCACCGTAGAAGGGAGAGGAGGAGCCAGAAAGCAGGAGGGCAGAAGTGGGACGAAGTTCCATTTGGAATCTTATGCCGGGACCCAAGAATAGTTCTTTCTGTCCTCCTCTAAGAATAGTGCAAGGCAGGACCACTTCTTGCCTCCCCTCTTTTTCCTGTATGGATTTATAAGTAAGCCCAGCATTAAGTAGAGAACAGAGAATCAGGAAATAGGAGAGGAAATAGTAATGAAAACAACATGTGTGTACAGGCAGTCCCCGGGTTACAAATGAGATAGGCTCTATAGGTTTGTTGAATCTGAGTGTCAGTTAAAACAGGTACATCACCTATCACCTGTAAAAGCCTCTGCTCACTAAGTGTGAGTCATATGTCAGGAAGATGTTTGTAACTCAGGGACTTCAGGTGAAAGCCTCTGTTCCTAAGTGTGACTTGGATGTAGGTCAGATGTTTGTAACTCAGGGACTGCCTGCATAAAATTTTAAAATCTCAAATCTAAACTGTTAACACTGGTTACACTGGGCCTGGGATCAAAGTAGGGTGGTAAGGCATGGAAAGGCTAAAACTTAGCAAGTCTGAATGTCAATAATCTGAGACAACCATGTCTAAAAAGCAGGCCATGCCTCAATAAAACAGCCACAGCAACACTTCCATGGTCAAAACTTCATTTCTCAATGAAATGCTCCACTTTAAGAAGGCATTCTGAACTAAAACAGTGTAGAAAGGGAAGCTAGAACTAGAAAAAAAGTATGTGAACACTTATTAGGGAAGCAAGCAGCAGAGAGCAGGAAAGAGGACAGAGACAAGATGAAATAAAATACTTTGATGTTAAAAACTTCCATTCAACTTGTCTTCCATTTCCCAAGAGAATGTCAAAATAACCATGAAAGTGACAGAAAGGAGAGAAAAGACAAGAGAAGGAGTGTCTGGTACCTGGACAAGGGAACAACCATGGAATCAACAGATAAATGAGTGAGAAATAATAAGGAATAACAGGACAATTTCATAAATGCAATCCCTCTTTCCGGGAACACAGATGCATCGTAAGTTCCTGAGAGCCAAACTTGAACTTCTGAACTTCTCCTTCTCTGTTAAAATAAGCCTCAAACTGGGGGTGACTGTGGTGTGGCCTCCACATCTTTGGTTCCTCTGCCTCACTAATAGGAGAACAAAAACGCATGAGAGATACAGAAAAATTATTCCTGCTAAGTTAATTTTGCTATCAAATGGAAAAGTTTAAAAGTTCAAGCTAATTTCAACCTTCCTAAATGCTCATCTCCTGCATATTCTTTCTTTTTTAAGACACGATTTGAGTCTCAGCTCCTTTCCTTCAAAGGAATTCAAATTCTAGGCTAGAGACCAATCCATCCTCACAATACCTAGAAGCAGTACGTTAAGCCAGTCTGGAGAATAAGTTGAACCACATGATGAATCGAGATATTTGTGGAGTGTATGTCTCGGCCTCATATACCTGGAAGACTCTCCCACATGGTAAATCCCTACTCCTGTTGGAAAGCATGCAAAATCAATCTTCCACATACAGAGTGATTTAACAAGAGTCACCTCAGACGGAAAGCTCCTTATACATCTTACTTTCTTTGAGCCAATCGTACCCTTACAACAGAGAGGCGTCATAGCGCAGTGGTCTGCAACAAAGCACCCGAAATGCAGGTCCCGAAGTCACCATCATGAACAGTGTGGCCTTGGATAAGTTCATATGGGCATCATGTATAATAGGGAATTAATAGCACTGACATCATAGACATAAGACAGTATCAATCATAAGAAAGAAAAAAGAAACAAGAAAGCATGACACACAGCACATGCTCAACAAATGTTAGCTGTCACGAGAATGGGTCTGACTTTTCCTGGTAACTCACTGACAAAATCCAAGTTTCATTTTTCTTACTGGGTGCTACCTTTAAAATTTCATCCATCAGAAGAAAGGTAACAAATAGTGGGTGATTCAGTGATCAAAAGGCCAACAACTCTGGAGGTTCTTCTAGCGGGAATAGCATTGGTGATAGGTACAGACTTTTATAATCACTGTTCAACAGTCAGCACAGGTCCCCCCACCAGATTCATCAGAAGCTCACTCAATTCTTCTACAGAATGCTCACGCACCTGCCAGTGGTACTATGTTTAGGATTACTATGTTCACTAAAAAGAGTTTTATCTCTTCAAATCAGCTCCAAAAATTATTTTTAAGTAATCTATAGAGGGAAAAAAATGATGATGTCATGAAGAATGTAGGTTTTGGAATCAGAAGGTCCAGGTTTGAGGCTCTGCTTCCCCACTTAATAGCACTGTGACTTCAGGCTAATCGCTGACCCTCAGCTCTGAAACAGAAATGTAACATCTGTCCTAACAATGGTGGCAGGAACCATGAGACGTCTAGATAAAATAAATGAAAAGGTCTCACCCAAACCTTTAAAGTAAAAAAACTGGGAAACTGGCAGGGCGCAGCAGCTCATGCCTATAATCCAACCACTCAGGAGACCTAGGCAGGTGGATCCCTTGAACTCAGGGAGTTGGACAGCAGCCTGAGCAAGAGCAAGACACTGTTTCTACTAGACATAGAAAAAAATCAGGTGAGTGCCAATAGTCCCAGCTACTCGGGAAACAGGGAGATCACTTCACCCCAGGAATTGGTTGCTGTGACCTAGGCGCATTTTAGCCTGGGGCAACAGAGCAAGATTCTGACTCAAAACCAAAACAAAAAAACTGGCCATAGACAATTTTGGCTACTATTATTATCAGCTGCTGTTATCTTTACAAATGTCCATAGTGCAGAGTGAGAAAAGAAAAAAGAAATTAACCAAGTCTATATGAACATCCCTTTTGCCCCTAGCTATACCCCTTAGAGTTAGTCCTGCCACTACAGTATAAGCAACGTGACTGCTTGTAACTGGCTTCACCTGTGTGCAAACTGACCACCAATGACACACAGAAGGCAGAGAAAGGCCATGGAAACAGAAAAGCAGATCTCTAGTAGGCTAGGAGTGTCTGAACTCCCTGGTTGGTATGGTCTCAGAATGCTTTTCCTGAAAACATGAAAAATGCCACATAACTTCAGACCCTAACCCTAGCCCATGTTCTGCTTCTGATTCTGATGTTAAAAGATGCTGGAAGGATGTCCTAGTAACTATTCTCAATGTTGAAGTTTCCTATCTCCAGTTAATCTTCCTCTAGAAGTCGACTGAACAACCACAAAAGCTTTCCAGAACCCACTCACATTTTCAGCGGGAGGGTGAGACACCCAGCTGCTACCTGCCCAATCGTGCACTTGCTCTGGTTTGGACAACCATGAGTAGATGCCAAGCAGGAAGGCAATCAAACTCAATCCAGAGGCCCCGGCGGAGAAGGTCAATTCATTCGATGCATGACTTTTTTTCTCTCTTTTTTAAAACTTTTACCTTTTCTTTGGCCCTGAGTTGGTCAAACATCTCCTGAATCTCATGTTTCCAGTCATCCTGCAGGCAGTGGAAGGAGTCCTTGGGCATTTCAAAGAAACCAGACTCCTCTATGGTAGTTAGCTGGTCCAGGATGTTGGTGAAAGATGGTCGTGAGTGGGGGTCGGGATTCCAGCAGTCTGCACGGGACGTGTGAAGAAACAGAAAGCGTGAACAAACAAGAGGCCAACACGAAACTTGGGATATGACGTGACCTCATATACCAGAAAACTACCTCTCATTTCTCCTTCCAGAAACAGATAGGAACTTACATAACCCCAAGAGGGGCTAAGGAAATTAAACGAGCTGCCCAACATCACAGCTGTAAAGAGTAAAATTGAAGATAAAATACAGCAGTTCTATACTTGTTCCATTCTGTTAATTAATTATTTAAGTTAAAAAAAAATTTTTTTTTTATTGTTGGGGATTCATTGAGGGTACAAGAAACCAGGTTACACTGATTGCATTTGTTAGGTAAAGTCCCTCTTACAATCATGTTTTGCCCCCAAAAGGTGTGGCACACACCAAGACCCCACCCCACCTCACTCCTTCCCTCTCTCTGCTCTTCCTTTCCCCACCCCTCCCTCATTCCTTCTCTCTCTGCTCTCCCCTTCCCTCACCCCCACCGTGACATTAATTGTCATTAATTATCCT